>NW_022983923.1:0-185265 GCF_010724455.1 Aspergillus lentulus | reverse complement strand
TTATTATTTTCTGTTCGATTTTCCCTTTTCCCTTTATAAAATTCTTAATTTGAGATTTTTTTAATCCTTTCAGATCTTGGGGGAAAATTAATTGAAAAACAGAAGATAAATAAAAATAATATCGGCCTGAGAATGAATATTATCCATAGTCCCATAGTCCATACCTAATTTACAACACCTATATATCTCTACGATGGACCCCCTTCAAGCTTGCTAGTGAATTCTTCATTCATTCCTCAACCACTCTCGCCCTGTCCTCTTCCTCCTTCTCCTCCCCTTCTGTCACCTTATTCTCATACGTTCCGTGCTCCCTCTCATTCCCTTCGGTGCTTCCCACCACTCGCAATCCTATCATCATCCCCTTTCGGTGACGTTACCAAAGCGCCTCCCTCCCTCCCTTGCGATACGTCCAATCGTGTTTTCTTTTTTCCAGCGGATCAGACGGAGCTACTTCCGCGCCACTATTGTACTCCTTTGTTCGAGAGATCGACCTCCCTGCCGTCTGTTGCATTAGTCTATCCCATTTCGTCGGGCAGATTGCGCTTGGATCGAGACTTGCATTTCACCACTGTAACAATTCGGACTTCAGAAAGGGGGAAAGCAAAATACAAAGAAGGAAAACAAGCAAAAGTCCTTTTTAACATCGGATAAAGAACGCTGCAGAAGCCTCAGCAAAAGGGAAAGGGAAAAGATAAACACTTGGACCTGTCGATTTGATTTCGGGCTCCACCTGGCCTCCATTCCTACAGTCCATTTTCTCGGATCATTCAGCGTCACATTCCTGCCCTACAGATCGTCTTTTCGCCGCTGCTGGTGCTTGCTGCATCAACAAGTTACAATACCCTAATTCCCAGCTTCAGTGCTGTGGATATCCTTAATAAGAGGTTGCGTTTCCAATATCATCTGCAGCTGCACCATCTATCGCCTGCATCATCACCGCCTCTTCTCGTTCGAGAACATTGGATACCTCGCGACATTTGCCATATACACACGATAAGTTATTAATTATTTGGGGAAATATATTTAAGCCCCCCAAAGGAATCTTTCATTTATTTAATTGCTCAGTGAGTCCTCTTTCTGCATTCGCCCCGATTTTCCTCCGTCCGTGTGCCTCCAGCGGGAAATATCAATATCTAACAATGGCTCTCTGTGTAGAATCCGAGATGATACTCCGGGATCTGTCAGCTTTCAACATGGGACGAGGCGCCTATGATACCACAGGAGTAAAGAAGCCCGGTGCTCCTCCACCACCGCCGTCCACCCGATAAAACGCTTCTGAAGATCTCATACCACATGATACTATGACTCCTCCAAAAGGACAAAGTATTCTTCTGTGGTTCCATCATCATCATCTCCTTCGCTGGCGCTCATAGCGATTGGGAGTCGTGTGTCTGCTACATTGTTGGCTCTTCTGTAAGCTTTCCTGATGGGCTCTCATTCGATCACATCGCTGACAGATATCTAGTCTTGTAACACTATTGCATCTTCGATATCACTTTACTTTTCTTTGGCTGGCTACCTCGCTTTAATACCCTTCGACTTTGCTCGACTCCAGCGTTCGCGTTCTCTTCGACATTAGCCACCGCTGATCTGATATTTCGATTCTTCGACCTCCTATTCGGTCCCCTACGCTTTTTAATCTCGCCGACATGAACCATCTCTGATGGATGATCTGTACCACCAAAAGTGCCTTTTTGTTTTTATTTGAGGATTTCCTTTGTTTCAGGCGTTCGGCATAGACGGGAAGGATATTACATGGGATACATGGGTTGATACCATAGAACTGACGGCCTCGCGGCCATTTTTTTTTTTTTCTTCTCTTTTCATAATTTTCTTTCCTTTGTTCTCGACATCGATATTAGCATTGTGGGGCTTTCTGAATTCTATTTGCATATGTACTATATTGACAGCACGTTGAGAATAGACGCAAGTGTGCCTTGTGCCCTTTGAAATCAGGATATTTCGCATGTACCTTTGTCGAAATTTGGTAGTTAACCTTGACCGAATAGCATACCTTGAACGTTGATTCATTTGTTCCTGAGTAAGGATATCGACGGGAGCATGCAGACCAATTCGCCCGATTGACGGTTACCATGCATTATCTCGGCCTGCTAGTGGATCGTAGGATCCTGGTCGGAAGTCTAAGGTGTTCGTCGTGCATGTGCTTCATCCCTTGGGCAGCTACATCATGGATGTATCTGGTTCTGGGCGAATCATGCGGTGCAACGTTGGCATTGGAGATGACTGAAGATGACTGAACGCCATGCCACAATTACCTACCTGACTAGCCATGAACCTGTTTGTGGGCAATGATATGTTCATCCTTTCGCCAGTCGGTACGGGAGGATTGTTGTTTTTACTACTCCGGTACATAGATGGACACCTGAATACCTTAAGGTACCTTGGCTTGGGCAGGCTGAAGCAGCCATGACAGGTAGCTTGCAGCCAATTATATTGGACTCCGCTGTCTCCCATTGTTCAGTGCATGTCTATTCTGACTGCATTTACCCCACCAGGTAGATGAGCTGTACATCTCTAAGTCTTCAGGGAACAGAGAGCTACTCCAGTTAGTCACGATTGACTTCCCCTGAGAATATGCTACATTCCCACTATGGCTGATCTGGTTACCTAGTTGATTTTTAATCACCAACCTGAGGCCAAAACATCCCGTGACTGCTGATGCCCGTGGAAACTGACGCTAAACCAGCTTCGGCAGCCTCATCTCCATAGGTCATCGCTGACGACTACGCCTCAGGATATATGCCTGACCACCTAGGTAGAATCACCTATCAATCTAGCTACTGGTTTGTGACAACTTTTACAGCTGTCACCGCTCTTTCCGCGATTTCTTCATCCTTATCAAACACCTTTGTCAGGATTGGATTCCCTGCAGTACGGCCTGCGTACTTTAGGCAACCTTGACTTGATTACTACCCTGGTCCGCGCTGCCGACCATACCGCCTAACGCGAGCTGATATTCTTCACTCAGCGTTTGATAGCCGGTGTCCGTGTGTGAAGTACCTGCAAGAAGACCTGATCACATAAAGTTGGGCTCGCCAGCCATGTCTGACTCAACAAGCGCCAACGCCCCCAAGCCGAGCAGCAGCGTCAAGCTCGTGCTGCTGGGTGAAGCCGCTGTTGGAAAGGTACGGCGTCCCGGAATGGACTTTCCTCCCTACCCGTTTTTTCCCTTCGTTTCCGTCGTACACGGGTAACCAAAAGTGTCTGACGTTTACTGAATTGCCCGGTTATATAGTCATCACTCGTCTTGCGATTTGTCAACAACGATTTTCAGGAGAATAAAGAGCCTACCATTGGAGGTAAGGGAGCCAGCTGAATTATTGCGACGGAAGTTTTTTGCCGGATGCTGATGAGCTACTTCTTTGGAATTAAGCCGCCTTCCTGACGCAGAAATGTTCGCTGCCTACCCGCACGATCAAGTTCGAAATCTGGGACACAGCCGGCCAGGAACGCTTTGCTTCGCTCGCCCCGATGTACTACCGTAACGCCCAGGCGGCGTTGGTAGTCTACGATGTCACAAAACCGTCCTCCCTCACCAAGGCGAAACACTGGGTTGCCGAGCTTCAACGTCAAGCCAGCCCCGGGATCGTGATTGCCCTTGTTGGCAATAAGCTGGATCTCACGAGCGATGGCGGGGAGGTTGCTGAGCAACCACAAACCAATGACGAGCATGAATCATCTGGCGCTGAAGGCGAGGACGCTACCGGCGACAACCATGAGGAGCAGGAAGCTACCCCGGGAGATGCCCGGAAGGTCTCGACACGTGAGGCTAGTGCCTATGCGGAGGAAGAGAGCCTTTTGTTTTTCGAAACCAGTGCAAAGACCGGCACGAATGTCGCTGAGGTCTTTACTGCGATTGCCAATGCTATTCCTGAAAGCAGCTTGAAGAGTGGACGGGGTGCCGGTGCGGGAACCGGTCAAACTGCCCTGGGTGCTGGACGTCCCGCAGACGATACGAGAGTCAATCTTGGAGATCGAGCCGCTGCTACAGCCAAGGAAGGCTGCGCCTGTTAAATTGATCCTTCTTCTGTCAGCATTTCCTTCTTTCCCTAAATACGCATATAATGCTGTAAGCGCCATAGCTTTCAGTTCAGAGATTAGTGCGATCTTGAAGCAGGATCGGCCTGATTCCAATGCATGCAACCTGTCCTAATAGTTCAAGGCGTGTTCTTTCATTTCCTGCATTACTCCGTGACTGCTTGGAACTCTTTCTCTTTTTTACTCTTGTTCATCTTCCGAATGTCCTCGGACTGTGACTTCCTATTGATCCCCAGTGTGTTGTGTTTGAGCCAGTGTGAACCTGATTCTGGAACGTTGTATTTTCTAGTCGAATGTGGATATTATGACAGTCCACTTGTTGAGCTGTAAAATTGAATTCCTTAAGAGTAACCTACTACGCCAACTGTATGTACAAAACTAACAAGAAGTCCTACGTAGCCTGTCGATGACCTGTAAATACTATGCAGATGTTAGTGCCTTAGGCGCAAAGGGCGAAGAAAGTCACGGGATGAGCGATCCCCTAAGTGGCCAGAGGCTAACCCCACAACGGTAAAGCGCAATACCGCTAAGCGAGGCGCCGAGACTCCGATCCCACACCAGCACGACCGAGCGCAAATTGTAGGGTAGGAACTCCGTCCTGAACCTCGATTATTTTCCCCTTCGACGACCAACTCCCCTCGCGACAAGGAAAGCAGCACCAGCAGTACAGCCAGCTACCCGTCGCTCGTCTGCAATCATGGCTGCTATCAACAAGATCGCCCACAACTCGCCATCGAGGCAGAACCCCTCCGAGCTGGAGACTGCGATCGCCGGCGCTCTCTTCGACTTGGAGAGCAACACACAGGACCTGAAGGCCACCCTTCGGCCCCTGCAGTTTGTCTCTGCCCGTGAGGTAAGACTCGCCTGATTACTTTTCTTCCAGTCCGCATGAGTCCAGTGTCAATTACACCGCAATTGTTCTTTCGAAGCGAGGAATTGGGAAAAAAACATTAAATATTGGACGATTGTGGTATACCTATATGCTTGATGGGATTGTGTGCGGAGATTGCTCTGTGTGCGCATGCTTGTTCCAATGGCAGATTTCGCACGTTTCCTTGCAGTCTGGGAAATAAGAATGGCAATGTGGAAGGGTGATACGGGGTGTGATGGGCGCTGGACTCTACAAGTTTTTTTGTGCACACCTATTTTCTCAGGTCATCTAACGCGGTACTACAGGTTGAGGTCGGCCACGGCAAGAAGGCCGTTATCATCTTCGTCCCCGTCCCTCTCCTCCAGGGCTTCCACAAGATCCAGCAGCGGTACGAAATGACAGCCAGAAAACCAGCATCACAGCAGATGAACTGCAGAAACTGACACGCAATTTGTATAGCCTGACCCGTGAGCTCGAGAAGAAGTTCTCCGACCGCCACGTCCTCTTCGTTGCTCAGCGCCGCATCCTGCCCCGCCCCAAGCGCTCTGTCAACTCCCGCACCAACCAGAAGCAGAAGCGCCCTCGCTCTCGCACCCTGACTGCTGTCCACGACGCCATTCTCAACGACCTCGTTTACCCCGTCGAGATCGTCGGCAAGCGTATCCGCACCAAGGAGGACGGCAGCAAGACTCTCAAGGTCATCCTGGACGAGAAGGAGCGTGGTGGTGTTGACCACAGACTCGATGCCTACGGCGAGGTTTACCGCCGACTAACCGGCCGCTCTGTTGTCTTCGAGTTCCCCCAGAGCGGTGCCGCCGAGTACTAGATTTATTTATCCTTGTCAGAATCATGTGGTTTAGGTAAATAAAGCGAAGTGCACACGGAGGGGTCCTGGTGGGATTTCGTGTCGGGGGGCGGGTTCTCGCGAGAGAGAAAGAGAGACAGGAATGAGAAAGGTTGACTTTTTATTTCCCACGCACAAAATATGCATTCTCATCATGGCCCTTCTGCGATGGGGTAGCTTGATCTGGTTCTCGGGTACAAGGATAAAGGTTCCTGAAATGAAAGGATGCGATGTGATAATAAAAAAATCATGATCTACTGGTTCCAGGCTTTTCTTTCCGGCGTGGTTAAAAATACTCTTATTTCTTCCATTCGTCTTGCTCCCGATATATCTATCATGACTTCGTCCTCGTCTTACGGAACCTGGCAGGAGCTTTGGCTCATGTTCAAACCTGGACCGCCTCTCCATGCCATCGTAACTCAGTATCCAGCACTGCGCTTTCGAGTTGCCGGGCCTAGCATGGGTACAGGAAGCAAAGTATTTTCACTATGAACACCTGAGCAGCCGTAAATACTCCGTATGTACGCAAAGATTAACACGATGGGTATGTAAACTATCTACGCAGTATATAGGTGCATCCACGTGAAAGCAAAACCAACTATGCAAGTTCTGCCGTGATCCGGCCAACCCCCAACACCATCCAATACGCCAACTCTCTCTTGACCGTATCGGAGTTCTGCCCCTTCCCGGCAGCCTGCTCCATTTGATTCTCCGAGTCCCATTCCATACGAACAAAGACCGGGATCTCCAGGACGTCTTCGTCAGGCTGGAGCTGGTTCTTGGGGTCCTTGGCCTGTCCGCTCCAGTCGAGGCTGGCATTGTTGTTACCGTTATTATTTTCGTCATCATTGTCGATGCTGTGGCTGCTATCCCCGTCCGTGTCGTCATCATCACCGAGAGATTGCCGTCTGCGGGTCCCTAGACTGCCGCCGGGTAATGTCCCAGGAACAACTTCCAGGACAACGGTCGTCCAGTTCCGCCCCTTGTCCCAGACTTTGCCCGCCTCTGCTACTTTTTCGTACCCGAGGTTCAGCCCGCCGGAGCGGGAGGAGCGCTGGTCCGCTCCTGTTGTGCCCTGCAGGGCTTCATCCCAGACGTCGCTGTTGGCTCCGATGTCGAACTGCGGGCAGAGGATTGTGACTTTTGTGGCCACGCGGCCTGGTGTTACTGAGGGCGTGGCGAGCGTTACCCGGACAGGGTCGAACATGTGGTTTTTGAGGGTCAGAAGAAGCTGGAAGGGTCTCAGCGGGGGGAGGGCGTCCAGGTTAGGAGTTGAATTGGATGTGGAAGGTGTTATTGCGGGGATGCCTGTAGGCGGTCCCAGGGCTAGAGGTCGTAGAGTCGGTAAAGGTATGTAGCTAAGGGCAATGAGACGGATGCGAAACCGGGTGGACTGAGGTTTGAACTCGGGCTTGACGAGGATGTGCTTGCACGACTTGCAGCGTTTCGAGCGCTTGGTTCGCAGTAATACTGGCAAAGGGAGAAGATCCTCCACGAACCGAGCATCGGGGGACTGGAACATGCGCTGCTCGATCGACGCGAGGCCGTCCCAGCCACATTCTTCCGAGGCAATTCGCTGGATGATGGCGTCTTCTGCGCCGGGAGCTGGGACTTTCAGACCCTCGCTGGCGGTCAGAGCTTCTCGCATGACTGGAGGCTTTGATTTAGATTTCTTGTTGGCACCACCGTAAAGATTGCTGAGCCGTGATGATGCCGCGTAGACGGACATTATACGGTTTAGAGCACCAGGTGAGGCAAAGCCAGGTCCAAAGTCGGTACCCAGAGGGTCTGTGGGCGATGTGGACGTCGCAGCTATCTGGTCTTTGTAGAACGCCTTGAGCGCGGAGAACCTCGCATCCGAAGTCAAAGGAGCCACAGACTGGTCGCCGGATGGCGTAGATTGACCATCTCTGCTTTCTCCTGGGGCCGGAAATTGATCGTCGATGGTGGAGAACGTGGACAAAGGAGACTTGAGCTCACCCACGGTTTTGGACATCTGTCTACCCCGGGTGGTTGTGGTATCCGTCATCTTGGAAAGCTGTGCGCAGATGTTTGTGGGCTTGTCAAATTTGATGCCAATGTCCAGAGATGACCACATGCAATATGCGCACGAAAGCACCCATGGTCCTTGTTGGCCTTCACTACCCGTGACATTCTCGAGTGTGTTGACTGCAAGAGGTGCAGTGCATATGGGGCAATTGAAGCAGTTCCTGGCACATCTAACCGGAGCAAGCAGCTCTTCAGCGGGGAACTACTGGCGAAACAGGACCTTATGGCACCCACCTATTACCCTCACTTCGAACCATGCTGCTCGGCGTCTCGAACAGACAATTCGGACAATACCAGCACACAATCTCCTCTGTGATGCATCGCGGACACTTTATTTGATGGCAGTCCTCACAGTACAGCAGCTGTTCTGGAGGATACAGAGAGAAGTTGGAACGCGGAGCTCGGGGGTCGAATGTCTGCTCCTCCTCCTCCTCCTCCTCCTCCTCCTCCTCCTCCTCCTCCTCAGTATCCGCAGCTGTTGAAGGGTCTCCCTGTTCTGGCTTTTTGGTGGGAGACTCTCGCGACCTTCGTTTCCTGGAACGGTCAGGGACAGGGGTATCCGCACATGGACACGAGATATAGGTATAGGGGAAAGGGCGCGACATGATGAAGGCAGGTCTTCTCTCTCGGGGTGATCAATATGATATTAGGTTGACCGCGAGCCGAATGGTGTCTTATACGGAGTAGTTGGACATAATCCCAGGAGCGTCTTGGTACGATATGAAGTCTACTTCCGTGATGATTAGCTGTCACTGTCGGTAGGCGTTATGTATTGCACAGCGGGGACGATCTCACAACTAAAGAGCATCACTCCAGACGCGTATAGATTTTTCAAAAAGTCATGGCAGCGAGACACTCTCCACCATCTGCGTTGTTCAATTCAGACAAGAGACCAGACGTGGGGAAATCAGATGTTTTTGTCGCAACGCGAAATTGCGGAGTTCTGCAGAGAAAATACAATCGACGTCACCTGCCGACAGCTAACGACTGTTCGATATCAGCAACATTCCAGCTCCCTCAATTGATCTCGAACTGAATACATATCAAATTTTGGAATGCTATAGACTCGATATTCGACAATCAATTCATGCACTCGCAGATCACCATGTCACTCCGCCATATATTCCGGCGAGCGGTCCGATCGCAGCCCTCGTACACTGCAACGAGGAGCTACGCCAACCAGACACCGGGCAATCCAGTAATTGATGTGTTCAACCGAAAAGTCAAGCATCTTCAGAGAGATCGCGCAGCCCGGAATGTAGAGGAGAGCAGAAAAACGGACTACATCAAGGATGAGGTGGCTACACGGTTGTGTGAACGGCTACTGGCAAGCTCTTCTGCTCTGGTCCTTGGAGGATATGGCTAACCTTCTGCCCTGCAGGACATTAAACGAGATTTCCCCCACGTCCTTGACCTAGGCGCCAACAGCTGCAACATCGCTCGCGCTCTGACAACACCAAACCCGGACCCCAGCACCGAGACATCGCCGCCTCTAGCGGACAAGATCTCCAAACTCACCTGCATCGACACGTCCCACGCCCTACTCTACCGGGACGCAGACGAGCCCTTCAACAAGGGGATCAATCTCGAGCGGCAGGTCGTCCCAGACCTCGAGACCCTGCCATTCGAACCCAACACCTTCGACGCCGTCCTGTCCTCCCTTTCCATCCACTGGATTAACGACCTTCCCTCTCTGCTGGCACAGGTGAACAGCATCCTTAAGCCAGACTGCCCCTTCATCGCAGCCATGTTCGGCGGCGACACACTATTCGAGCTCCGTACGTCGCTGCAGCTGGCGGACCTCGAGCGGCGGGGTGGCGTCAGCCCGCATGTGTCCCCTCTGGCGGATGTCCGGGACGTCGGCGGGCTGCTGAACAAGGCCGGATTCAAGATGTTGACAGTGGACGTCGAGGATATCGTGGTTGAGTTCCCGGACACATTTGCGCTCATGCAGGATCTTCAGGCGATGGGGGAGAATAATGCCATTTTGCATCGCGAGTTGGGCCCTATCTCGCGCGATGTGCTCTTGGCCAACGAGGCGATCTACCGGGAGCTGCATAAGGAGGAGGGGTCGAGGGGTATCCCCGCCACATTCCGGCTGATATACATGATCGGATGGAAGGAAGGGGAGGGCCAGGCGCAGCCACTGCAAAGAGGCAGCGGGCAGGTTAACTTGAAGGATATCCTCGGAGGCGGTTCCTTCGATCGGCCATAATCATATGGTTCTTGAGCGAACGGTCTTGAATGAAAAAGGCAATATGTATAATAGAAGCTGCGCAATCTAACAAGGATATCACCCGTCCGCAACGCAGAGGAACCAAGCTCGACTTCTAAGACAAGTAGAAAAGAAAGAAGCACCCTATCTGGGGACATTCAAATTGTCCCCTTAAACCGTCCTCCGATCCGTCATAACCCGAACAATCGACCCAGTACCCGTAAGCTCAACCAACCTCTCATGCCAGCTCAGCAACACACTCATCTGCTGCGCGCTGCCGCCCTCACCCAGATTCCGAGCCTGAATCTGCGAGAACCCTGTATTCTGCGGAGACACCGACTTCCGAGGCGACTGCGCCCCGCCACCAGGAGCCGGAGCAGCCATTCCCTTGTACCTAGTCACCGTCAGCACCGAATTCTCCCTCCCGACAGTATTCAATGTCCGCAAGGCAAGGCAGGGCATGGGCAACCTACAAATACTTCATCAGACAGTCCGCCCTCTCCGATCCGCCCTCCCCGCTACATACCCCCTCCAGCACGCGGGTCATCTCCCCCTGGCGGATCCCCTGCAGCACATCCACAACGGTAGCCATGTGCACCTCCTTGGCGCGATCGTCTCCGCCCAGCGGGGCCGTGTCGAGAACGTACCGCAGGGCGCCCTCGGGGTCGCCGCCGCGGAGCAACTGGCGGACTTGGCTAGCGACGTTGGCGGCGTCGGAGGATGTCTGCGGGGGTGGGAGAGTAGCAGGGAGGAGGGTCTCCATGGGGAAGTTGACGGAGGACTCGGGGTCCAGCACGTCGATGTTGATTGTGCGGTAGTTTAGCTGGGCCATGGCTGCTTTTGTTGTGATTGTTCGGATAGGGGGGTGGTATGGAGAGATGATGATCGAGTTTTCTTTTGGAATACAATTCCACAGTAATTATGACAAACAAGAGCTGTATAGCAATGTTAGTAATGTATTAGTCTGTTAGCGAGAAGTATTGAAGGTCACATACCCTGCCTAAGGTTCAATGTCGGTGGAATGAAGCGGGGGAATCCAGATGACGTGCGGTGATGTGAAGGATGGGGAGTGAGCTATGTTAGTGTGCCGGTCAGATAGCTATTGCAAACAATCGTGCAGTAATTGCTTATATGACTGTAAATTCAGGGAGGAAGGATTGAGCGAGACAGCACAGCTAAGAGACAGGTTGACTTGGAGGCCTGCTGAGGATGGGCACGATGCGGCGGTGCGGAGAGGTGGATCCTGCAGCCTTAGGCAGAAACTCTACTCTTTACGTCTTCACCATCCAAGCTTGGTCTTCTATTTACTCGAAGAATGAAGTGAAGGTAATTATCAATTCTTTGGGATGCAACCAGATGATGCCTTATGCTGATTAACTATCGTACAATTTCTTTCACAAAGCCAGAGAACGCTCAAGCTTGACAGTCAGGCAGCCAACAACGCCGGTCATTTGCTCTCAACAAATGATGCAGATAAACGTAGAGCATGAGAACAGAAAACGAGTAAGCCAACCCATCGTTACAAAGTATATGCGTATGTACATATCTAGGGAACGTCATAAATCATGTAAAGTTCAAGTGGGCCCTCCCACGGCCAGAAGCGACTGGGAAACAAGCCGAGTTTTCGTATAGAGTCATTAAGAGCTCGTAATTGTAATGGGAGGCACAACTACCGGTGTGGCAGGCACCTTGGGCGTATGCTGCTGCTCCACGTCTGTCAAGGGCGCTTCCTCCTTCTCTGTCTTGGAGTCGTCGTCCTCCGCATTCCGACGCAGGACACGACGGCTGAAGCGCTGGACAGGCCGCATCATAGACGAGACTGTTCTCGAAATGGCGCTGAAGGCCTTGCCAACTGGCCGCAAGGCGGCGCCCACAACTAGGACGACGAAGTTGATGATAATCTCGACAGGTCGGTCGGGTGTCAATCGCAAGACCACTGCCCATGGCAGACAGGCAATGGCACAGACGATGCAAATACCCCATTGAACAGCGTCCAGGCGAGTCACGCCAAAGGCCGCACCTCCGACGTAGATGATCATTACTTGACCCCCGACCATGATGCAGTTGATTCCAAGGAACAAGTAGTTCCGGAACATGCCTTCGAAGATGTTCAGCCTGTTGTCAAGTCTTCGGTTGTTGAATTCATTGAAAATTTGCATCCAGACAAATGTGTTGAAGACGATAGTGTCGAGCTTCAACTGACGATCGCCGGTGCCGAGGCGGCTTCCAAGAAGCTTGTCGCCAGCGAAGTAGAGCATAAAGGTGACGGCAAGCTGGTAGATGGCCTGTCCGATGATCATCTTCCACATAATTACAGTGAAAAGTGATGCACTCTTGGGGACGGGCTTGCGGTGGAGAATCTTTTCTGTCGGGGGGTCAGTTGCAAGTGCGAGGGCGGCAAAGGTGTCCATGATCAGGTTGACCCAGAGCAGCTGAACTGCATTCAAGACACTTGAATTGTCACTGCTGTAGAGGGACGACACAAAGGTCAAGATGACAGCAGTAATGTTGACTGTGATCTGGAACTGGAGAAACTTTGACACGGCATCGTTGACAGCTCTGCCCCAGGCGATTGCCGTAACAATAGACCTAAAGTTGTCATCGAGGAGGATAATAGAGCTTGCCTCCTTGGCAACCTCCGTGCCTGCAATGCCCATTGAAAAACCGACATCAGCTGTCTTCAAGGCTGGTCCGTCGTTGGTGCCGTCGCCGGTGACAGCGACGGTTTCGCCCAGCTTCTTGAGCCGTGCCACCAAGATCCGTTTGTCTTCGGGCGAGGAACGGGCCAGGACTTGCAGGCGGGGAATGACCTCATCCATCTCCTGGTCTGACAGCTGACGGAATTTGGGACCCTCCATGACAGTGCCATCCTCTGTCTTTATTCCGCAGGATTGGGCGATGGCGGTGGCCGTTGCGATATTATCACCAGTGACCATCTTCACCTGCACACCAGCAATACGGCACTTTTCAATTGCAGCCGGGACCTCGGGTCTCAGGGGATCCTGGATACCCACAACACCAAGCCAAGTCATATCACAGAAGACATCATCGAACTTGGCAGCAGACGGGTCGTCTTCCACGCGTTGTGCATCCTTTGGAGGCCAGCTTGGGAAGTCCCGGTACACGAGACCGATGGTGCGCAGGGACTTCACAGCATAAGACTCAATCGTATCAAGCATCTTCTGGCGGTCCGTCTCGGTGAACAAGTCGACCATAACATCATCCGAAGACGAACTAAGATTAGAGACCTTCGAGGAGCATGCGCCGACCATGATCTCGGCGGCCCCTTTGACCAGGAGACGATAGCCTACCGTGGGCTCACAGTAGACCACACCCATACACTTGCGGGCGGAGTCGAAGGGGATCAGCTGGACAAGTTCCGCAGAGCCACGTTCGGTAGTCACGTCCATGCCGAGATAGTCTCTGGCCATTTGCAACATTGCCACCTCGGTCTTACTTCCGATAAACTCTCTGGACCCTTCCTTCTCTTCCTCGAACGCGGTGGAATTCAACGCAATGCTCTTGATGATCAGGTCGCGTACTGCAGTTGAGCATTGCTTGAAGATCCCGGCCACGGTCGTGGAGTCGTCTGACGGTTCGGCATCCTCCGTTCTGTCCTGACTGAAGCTCTTTTGCGTTCCAAAGGTCCCAGCGACGACAGTCATTTTGTTTTGCGTCAGAGTACCGGTCTTGTCGGAGCAGATAACAGTGGCATTGCCCATGGTCTCGCAGGCACGAAGGACACGGACGAGATTGTTTTCCTTGACCATTCGTGTCGTGGCAAACGCAAGAGCTAGTGTTACGGCCAGGGGAAGGCCCTCTTGAGGAGAATTAGCCAAACGCTGATTCATACTGAAGGGCTCTTGAGCGTCTTACCGGGAATCGCGACAACAATGACCGTGACCGCAACGATAAGAATATCGACAAATTCCTTGCCTTTGACCGCAGGACTGGCAGGGTTATTCGGCAGTTGGGCAACGAATCTGAAGAACAAGGCGAAGAACAAAATGATCGCAGCGCTAGTAAGGTTAGCATGAGTCCTGTATATTGAACTGGTTATCCTACCTAGAGCCAAGCCATCCGATCCAGTTGGCAAGTCTTCCCAGCTTCACCTGAAGAGGAGTGGGATCGTTCGACTCTTGCAGAGAGAGCAAGATACGGCCATAGGACGAGTACGGTCCAACACTGGTCACGAGGTAAGTCCCTACTCCTTCAAGGACTTTACTGCCTGAGATCATGAATGGGTCTAGTTTCTTCGTGGCGGTTCCGTTGACAATGCGCTGCCAAACCTCGTGTCCATTGGTCTTCTTCATCGCGTCCGATTCTCCAGTGGCGGAGGACTCGTCACATTTTATTCCGTGACCAGAGATGAGAATACCGTCTGCAGGAACAGAGTCGCCGGGTTCCAAGTGGAGCACATCACCGACCGTGATGTCGAAGATGGAGATCATAGCCACTTTGCCTGAGCGAACAGCCTTGACTTCCCGATCGCTATTCTGTGACATGGTTAGAACAAATAGACAAACCGCGGAGATCATTCCACCTACCCTTTTATTCAACTTGGCAAACTGTCTCTCCTTTTGCCAGTCATTCACGGCAGTCACGACAGTTACAATCAGAATAGCCACGCAGATGGCGACACCTTCGATCCAGTCCACCCCATGCCCCTCATCGACTGTTTCGTAGATACCCAGGGACAGCGAGACGATAGCGGCTATTGTAAGCAGAATGATAATCTTGTCGTTGTAAGCGAACCACAGCAGCTTCAGGAAACCCGTCGATTTCCGCGCAGGCAGCTTATTCTGGCTGAAGACGCGGATACGGTCCTGAAATCTTGACCCGCCGCCTGATGCTGGTGCTGGTTCTGGTGCCGTCGGTGCGCCGTGCGAAATTTGTTTTGAGAATTTCTGGTCGCTAGAAGTGGCTTCCTGAAAATCCACCGTACCGTCTAGGAGCGCCTCGTCCTCGGATAGCCCAGACGTCAAGTCGGTCCGCAGACCCTTTTCCAGCCCGCGCAGTCCCCCGAGCGCCTGGAACGCAGCGAGAGATTTGGGATTGAGCATCTTGTTGAGCTGGCCCGGGGAGAACGCGAACTTGTTGTTCTCAACCCGGAAATCCTGCTCATTGCGCGGATCCGGAGTCAGCGCTTCGGACAGAGGTACATCATCGTAGGCTTCTTTCGATATGGTGAATTCCGAGTTTGCCCGGGACCGTGCGACGGTCTCTGCGTCTGAAGTGAATGATTCTGATCGGGGACGAAGCGTGTCCCCGTCTATCGAGTTCGGCGACCGAGGGTGATCATTCTGGACCCTCAACCGACTTGAATCTACGGTTGATGGAATCTCCAGCGTCAAAGATGGCTGCTCTGATGACTGCAAAGAAAGACTCTGTTGCTTGCTCATGGTTAGCAAATCTCGCTCATATGTAATGATGGGGCAGATCACATACCTCTCTATCTTGAATATTAGCCTGAGGGCTTAGGAGGCCGTCATCATGGCTTCCGTTTGGTGTCAGCATGATTAGACCGACACGCTTTCTAAATTAGTAGAATAATTCGAAAATGATAATTATCATTTATCAATACAGTAGGAGAAGAGGCAGGAGCAGAGGTAAGCGGTTCGGACGGGGTTTTATCGATCTTTGAGAGTGGCTGAGTCGGCCTTGGTAAGATGAAGGTATGATTTATCCAAAAACACCAAGAAATCATTCGACGCCATTTCTGATTGGAGCAGGTGAAAAACAATAAACAGCATAATTAAGACAGTCTAGATACACTAATCCGAAGGCTCGAAAGGATTTCTGTCTCCTCACTTGACCAGGTATCGGCGCTGTCGTGCACAATTTGCCCAAGAGCTTGGCTTCAGCACAGCCCTCCTTGTCCTGCGGTGCGGAGCATTCCAAGACAATAATATTTAATAAGAGGAGTGCCATCTGGGCCTGTACCTCCGAGAAAGATGAAATCATCAACTCCAAACTGGGAACGCTCCATTTCATCCAAGGTCCAGACGAACGGACGAGTAGGCCAACCAGTATAGACGCCAGGGGCTTCATCAACCCACCCATACTCCGTAACAGTTGCACGAGAATAGACCCGTCAACGGCGCCTATAAAACAATTCCCAAACGAAGGCCAAGCGCGAGGGGGACAGGACAAGAGCGAGGCCTCGCATATGACTGGTCCACCAAGGCGCTCATATCAGTATGAACCAAAATTCAAACTGAGGCGGGATGGCAATTCACCCGCCGCGCGCATCAGATTGAGCAGTGTGCGATTATTGGAGTAGCCAGTGAGGTTTGTCGCCTGCATAGTGTCTGGAGCCGAAGGTGCTGCGCCTCGCTTGGCCGATAGGCAAATCACAATAGACTTTTCTTTTTGATCCGCGCGTACGGAAGAGGCATCTGGGCATGCGTATGTGGATGCGAAAATCACCACCTAGGAGGGCATACCGCTCCGTCCAGTCATCCAGTCAGAGCTTTGTTGACTGAGAGGAAGGTCAACCGGGTTTCCTCAGAAACCATGTGATTGTCAACTCCGTCGTCAACGTTTGAGAGGCAAGCCACAGGATGCTCTGCCGAGGACGCAGCCACATCTGTGGTGCTGCGCCACATATCAGAACTTTCGGCATATCTCTTTGAACTGTCGAGACTCCATTGAGAGGGTCAGGAGCCCGCGCGGAGGCGAAAGCTCACAATCTCAGCTGGGCTTGCGATGATGGGACCAGGGGAAATGATGTGGCGCAGTTGTGGCGTTTGTGGCGAGTGCCACTGGTCGGAGCTTGTGGTCGTATTCGTTCCAGGGTAGTTACCACGAGCGATGAGCCTCATTGAGACTAGGTGAGGCTTAGAAGTTTGGTTTAAGCTTGTTGGATGGTTGACAAGGGTAATGGTTAACTGTAAGGAGAAAGGTAGTTGGAAGAATAACGATGGAGAAAGCAGCGAGGCAGAAAGTCCCCTGGCTGTAGGCAGCATCATTATCATGGGCGTCGTAATGTATTGTCATATATTACAAAAGGCCGCTGCGGCAGGAAAGCTGTGCAGTGTAACTTTTGTATGGGTATTACATACTTCTTCAACACCATGATGAGAGCACGTACTACCCAGTCTAGGCATACACAAGTTCAATTATACACACTTTGCCAGCTTAGGCAACTGCAGAGGCATATTTGGGATCTTACATGCCTGCTCGCCATAAGCTTATTTGCAGCCTGTGCCTACAAAGATCTAGTGTCTTGGTCATCTCTCCATAGCCACAATCACCAGGTCTGTCCGCGTAGTTTTACCGTCAGCAGGGTACCCGCATCATTCACTGATTGCTGTCTGAGCCGGTACGATGGAATACAATCTGGCCTATGTGGAGACTGCAACGACTGCTAGTCTATTCCTCCCAATCGAATTCTCCCTCGGTCAACAACTCAGCATATCTGTTCCCCAGCCCACAGAAACACTCCCTGGAGCGTCCCACCTCATCATCCTCCGCCTCCTTCCTGCCTAGCACCTCCTCCATGGCCCACGCAATCCTCTCAGCCCCCAGCCGTGCTCCTTCAAGGTTCGCCGCCCCAGGGCCGATACGCAGCGAAGCCAGCCTCCCTGTCACGAACAGAGGCACATCAGCACGCCACATGAGGTCGTCTGTGATGCACGGGAGCCCTTGCTTAGTCTCGATAGGGTAGTCGCGGTGCATTTGGTCCAAGAGCGGGAGCTCCTGGACGTCGCACTTCATGCCTGTTGCGCAGTAGATGTAGTCGATTGGGGGGAGGTCCGGAATGGGAGGGTCTGTGGTGAGACGCCATGTCTGCGACGAGGGGCAGTACTCCTTGCTGCGGATGACGGTGCGCGTATGGATAGAGACTTTGTTGCGGGCTGCGTGGTGCTTTACAATTTTCTGATAGCGGGGCGTCATGCTGCCGCCGTTACGCGCTATTTTGATCATCTCAAGCCGTTCTACTTGGTGTTAGTGCAAGGCGTCAGGTGAGAAATAAGAGACAGACCTTCGTCGGTGTCTGCGCCCCAGAATGCTGCTTTCTCAAAGTTTCGGAACTTGCCCATCCAAGGCAGACTGATGTCGAAGTGTTTCACTACTCTCGTTAGCAGGCACTCTAGATTATCACGACTACATGTATCTGACTTACCCTTGAGATCTGACCGCATGAGAAACCACACCTTGGTGACACCCTTTCGAACAGCCATGTCGACAATCTGTGCAGACGACAGCCCTCCACCGACGACGGCGACGTTCGTCTCCTGTCTCTGCTGTAGTTTCCTCTTCACATTAGGACTAGGAAATGTCTGGATCTCGCTGCTATGGCAAGCACCCATTATTTCCTCGGCAGACATATCAAACGGGAAGACCTTCGTCTTGCCCGGCCCGATAGCCAGCACCGCAGCCCGGCTGTAAAACTTCCTCCCGTCACTGGCAGTCACTGTAAAGATCTTCTCGGCAGGCGAGATCTGCTCATGAAAGCCATAACGGATATCATCTACCTCATTCTGGAGAACCAGACCAGGTGCGTCCAGCCCATACCGCTCAATGATACTAGCACAGTAGTCCGCAAAGAGCCTCGTCGACGGCGAGAAGTAATCCTTTCGATCTCGTTCATCAATCTCCACCTCGCCAAACGCCCTGCAATCAACGCTCTTAGCAACCCTCCCTAACACGGCAGCTAGTGAGAAACACACTTACGCAGGCTTCCCCCGCAACCTCTTCTTTTTCTTATGCTTGCTCACCTCCTTCCCTACACACCCCGGAATCTCCCACAGATCCTTCTCCCGCCCCGTCTCCTGTGTATACGCCAGCATCCCGTCCCGGTCCGCCGGATCCACATGGAAGAACATCGGGCTACGCAGCTGCGCAATCTCAAGCGTCTTGAACGCCCGGTGCCACCGCTCCATCCACCCTGCAGCAGTCCCGTCCAGCACCACCATCGAGATTCCTCCCTTCCTGCCCATCCCCTGCCCGTCCACTGACGACGGACTCGAAGACAGTGACGGCGGGGATGAGATAGATCCAGCCCTGGAGCTATCCGAGGCTGTAGATGAAGAACTTGACCGTCGACCCTGACGCTGACGCTGCCGCTTGTCGTAACTCTGCCACTTCTCCGCCTTGACGGCATTAATTTTCTTCCCGTGAGCCTGCACGAGCGTCATCCGTCCACTATGCTTGTTGATCCAGTGGTAGCGCTGGTGTTCCTCGTCGGTGAACATGGCGGAGGGGGTTTGCTCGTTTAGTCGCGCGGCGACAGCGAGGCCGCAGGGTCCGGCGCCGATGATGATTACATCGTGGAGGGTTGGGAGGGGTATGGGCAAGGAGGAGGGAGGCTGCGTCTTGCTCATTGTGTTAGGCTGGGTTGGGTATGGTAGATGAATGTCGGTGACGCAATGCTGCTTGTGACAAGATAGCAATGCAAGGGAATGCCATGGTGCTGGCTGCTATTCGCAGTACGCCGTGATATATACCGATGGTTTTTGCCATAACCCAGGAGGTACTTGGTTCCCAAGGTCCTTGTCTGATCTTGCTGGAGTTGATGATGTGCAGCGCTGCTGGGGACCCTGGGGGAGATAAGCGACCTCTCACCGCGAATACAGGCATGATCGATTGGAAATGTGGGCACGCAGTCCCACTTATGGCGTAGCTGTCGTTCAATGACTTCTTGCATTTTGATAATTTCGTTGGAATGATACCTTTGCTGGGTTTCGTTGTCGATCGGGCAGAGCTGACCGATTCTGAATACTATCAGCGCCAACCCATATGCTCAATTTGCTCAAAAGTATCAAATAGAGATTAGATTACTATGACAATAATGCTTAAATACAAATATCTAAATAAGACATTACTTGTGCCATTTCTTCTGCTTCGATTCCCCGGCTGCGTTTGCCCTGTTCCGCGGCACACCTCCGCCCTCACGGCGATGCCAGGCGTCTTGAGGCCACACCCATCCTCGAACTCGCTTTGCGTCTCGTCGCTCTCCGATCTGCGGTTCCGGAATCCATTTATCTTTCCCCTCTGGGAGAATCCGCTGGCGGGTCAGTGCTCCAGGTCCGCCCACGTTGAGGTGAGCAGAGGGCTGCGATGGCAAGGGCACCGATTTGGACAGCATTAGCAGGAAGTACAAGGCCAGGCTCGCAGTCATCGGGACGTTGAGACCGTCTGCGAAACTTGATGTGTGGTCGCACTCTGTTGCAGCTGATTGGCAGTCGTGAGAAGCCTCAGGTGACTGTGCCTGGGCAAAAGAAGCTGGCTGCAGCCCCAGTTCTTCCGGACTCACGGCGATGTTAGTCGGGATTGGCGCCGACACCTCCAGGAATCCAAAATACGGCACGTCGTCGCCTTCGTCGCACCCCGCGCGCACACAAACGAGTTCAATCTCAGTGATGATGAAGCCGTACCGGCATGAGTGCTCTCGCATGCATCGTTGTAGATGGGCTAGACCGTTGAGGTACTCCACCCGCCGGTGAGGCGCTTCGTTGCGCATGCCCGTGTTCCAGCGGTCAAAGCTCTTTACGATACCGACGAGCCGTCCCCGTGGCATACCGGAACTGGTTTGTTCGGTATCAGATGCATAGTTGGCAAGGAAGTGTGGTCCACCTGTATTTTTGCTGTTTGAAGCCCGTAGGTGAGGCGCCGGGTAGAGTTTTAGATGCTCTGGTCCTTGGGATACAGCGAGCGCGGCATTGACGCGCGGTCCATAGATGTCTCGTATAAGATTAACCAACGCGGCTTCAGAGTCCGGAGACAAGCGAGACGGGGCTACCACGACGGGCGGAGTCAAGTCGGAGGAGATTGCAGTTCTCAGAAGTTTGGTGAGGCCGTTGATCGAGTTAAACGTCTGAAGCGTGAACGACGTCCAGCTACGCAGGTTCCTAATGTCCCACCAGAAATAGTCGTGCATTCCTCGTGTGGGAACCACACTGACATTACGAACGAGATTGATCGCTTGCGTGGAGGAAGTCAGGTAGGACAGCAAGGTAGTCGACTGCGGCACCATCTCCTCCGCATGAGGCGCAAGGCCAACAGGCGAAGGCTGTGCACTCGGAATCCGAGCGTACCCCACGTATGGGGAGGGTGGAAGGACAAGTGGCGTCTGAGTCTGACACTGGACCGGGGACGGAGAGTTGTCATTGGGTGAGGTCTGAGAGTATGACCGATGGACCACAATGTTTGGTGTCACAGGGGTGACTGGAGCGGATGGCGAAGGGTGCGCTTGTGTGGTGTACTTTGGAAGATGCCGATAGGTTGGATAGCCGTATCGACTCAGGGTCGCTTCGTCAATACTGGAAACAGAACCTGATCGAGAATGCCCGCCCGAAACTTTGCGCTTATGCGACGGCGTAATGCTCACAGGGGATGACAGTGCGGAGCCGTAGTGAGAACCATACATGGGCGAGGTTGTAGCTGGCGACACCAGAGGAAGACAATCCGCCATTTCTAAGACATTCCGCTGAAGGTCTGGACGCCTGGGAGGATAAGGTAGGAAGCCTGGAGGGTTCCGAGTATTTGACAAAACTCGACGATGGCGCTGTGGTCCAGGGGCGGGTGCAGGCTCAATCACCACATCCTGCGACCTGATTTTCGGCAGCAGAGCAGGGCCGTGCTGGTATCTGGGAGGAGAGGCTTCTCTCGGACTGGTTTCAGCGGTCATGGCCGACCACGGTGAGGAATCATTGGAGTAGATGGATGAATCGGACGCATTGCGGCTGTGGGTGGCTCCAATGAGCTCCATCAATTGCATTCGCGGTGGTGTCGTTGGTCGATAATAAGAATAGTCTAGGGACATGACGTCAATATCTGAGTCACAGTAGAACTCAATCACGATTCTTTCTTTCACAACGAATGATCAGCGAGTAGCTATCCGGAAGAACCAGCTTCCTGCGAGTCGTCAAAGAGCAATGTCCACCAACGAGCTGATAAAAAAAGATAGAAGCGAGGGTGTCGAGATGTTCCAATTGAAACGCTAGCACTGTTGAATCATGTTTTATATGAGCGACAATGATGAGTTCTGGAGGCATCAGGACGGAGAACGTTTGGATATTAAATGCTCTTCGTAGAGAAGCCATCCGACCCAGGGCCAAAAAAAGCATACGATAGACAGATCCAGAATAGAATAACCTGAAACATGGAGGAGGCTCCAGATTGACGCCAGTGAACTAGCCATTCTGGGTGTTGAGAACTGTAGAAGCGAGGGTCTCGAGGCATGATCTGCCGATTATCTCTGGGAAGATGCGCGAAACAGACGAGACCATGGGCAAACAAGGCAAGCATGAGTGTTTCATGTAGCAGTCGCGCGTTAAAATGTTGCTAATTTTTGCATCTGCTCGATTTCTTCAGGATCTGGACAAGATCCTCAGACCTTCCCTTCAGGGTATGGCTCGAAGGCCTCATGGGACACGATCTAAAATCGGCAACACTTGTGTTTCGTGCTATTTCTGGGTAATTGTAGCCAAATTGATGGGAATTTGTCGCGGAGCGATGAGCGTAACGCCTGGGTACTCATCAGTCGGCGGCAAGCAGATGTATAGCCAGATACACCTGGTGATACCTTCGGGGTGCGTGGCTCGTTGAGACGCACGACTCTTCAGAGATCGAAGCGCCCATAAGCAGCAATTGCAACGGAAACGACTGTTTGTGGCACGCAGAGAAGACCAGAGGGCCTCAACGAGTGAAATCAAAGTGTCCTGATTTCAGATCTTCCATTTCTAAGAATACTCCAGTTGAACGGATGCCGGTATACACGAGCATTTGAAGTGGTTGCAGTAGCCGCCGGGCCATCCTTCAAGGCCGGCGTCAAGCTCGCTGAGTGGCTCATCCCTGGCGATGTGCAGTTTAATTGACATGACGCCTTCTGCAGTCGGCGAATCAGTTGCCATTGAAAAGAAAAATAAATACAATTCAGGCTGCATTTTGAGATTGGATGAGAGGAACGCAGGTGTAAGAGGGGAGAGTGAGTGAGTGAGTGAGGTGCGGTTTGATGGCTCGCCCGCTTACTGGCTTACTGGGATGCTTGGATGCTCTGAAGTCAGTACAAGCCGAACATGAAATCAGCGGGTTTAGCCGGTCGTTTCCGCACTGGCTGACATGTTTCGTGTTTGCCAACAAATCCCGTGTCGACAGAACATCATGACTATGCGCTACTTTGGTATATTGAACTTGGAAACGAATGCTTAGACGAGAAACACATCACGTGACTCATGGGTTGCGAAGAAACCCTAATGGTATCAGTTTTAGAATACCAAGCAACGTTACTACAAGGCCATGTAAACTGTCATCAGGATAAATCGTGGTATTTGAGAAGTCATATAGCTCAATTAAAATATTAATATCAACAGCAACAGAGCAGCCAAATCACGCCATTTGATCTGTTCATGAACCCCATTCCGAGTGCTGTTTGGGATAAAACGAATCTGGATAATATAACCATTTCCCTTCGCTTCTGAAAAGAAAAAGCCCAAAAAAAGGTATCAAAGTGAGAACCAGCACGGCAAGCTGCTGCAGGACTCTATCGAGGCGCTGTGACTAAACAAGGTGATGCTCGAGGGAATCTAATAAACCGTCTAAAAGTCTGATCATGTCCAAAGGAGGAAAGGGAAAAAAAATTGCATCAAGTTTTGGCAACAATCTATGCCTTGATCTCATACTTTCGTCGGAACATGTCGTCAATCTCGGTCAGGTAGTATGTACCGGGGAAGAGCGTGTCGGGGTTGCCGGTAGGCTTGAAGTTCTTCTTCAAGTGGGCGTGCTCACGCAGGTTGCACATCTGCAGATTGAGGTTAGTCAATCTGGCCATTAAAAGGAAAAAACATTGTTTCTTACGTCATCATAAGCCTGAGGAGGTAGGACGGTTCTGGCGTTGAGGCGCTTGTGCAAGTCAAGCTTCTCAACCATACCAGAGACATCGCCAACAATCTTGACACTGAACATGGAGCTGGCGAGGCCACTGCCGTACGAGAAGAGAGCAACGCGCTTGGGCTGGCTGGGATCGAAGGTGACGTTGCTGAGCAAGCTGGCCAGACCGGCATAGACAGTGGCCGTGTACATGTTACCACAGAGGGTGGCAACGTCGAGACCGGGACGCACACGCTCAGCGAAAGTCTTCTTGGTCAGACCCATGAAGGTCTTCTCGACGGTCTTGTCGGTGAAAGACTTCTCATAATCCAAGTCACGCAGTTCAGAAGGCACTTCGGCAAAGGCGGGGTGGCTGGGGTTGGCGAGGTAGTCATTGTAGAGCATGCGGCCATAGGACTTCTGCACCAGCTTGCAGGTAGGGGCGTGGAACAGGATATAGTCAAAGCGTTCAAGGGGAGTCTTGGTCACATCGTTCTCAACTCCGTTGGTGCCATTCTGAACCTTGGCCTTGAGCACCTTTTCACGAGTGGAATAGGCCTTGTAGCAAGCATCAACAGCCTCGGTATAGCACTTGAGCGAGAAATGGCCATCAACGACGGGGTATTCGCTAGTGAGGTCGGGCTTGAAGAAATCATAAGCGTGGGTGACGTAACTGCCACGGAGACCAGGCTCGAACACAATAGGGGCATCAGGGCCGATCAGCATGGCAACGGCACCAGCACCACCAGTGGGGCGGGCAGCTCCCTTGGCGTAGAGGGCAATGTCTCCGCAGACAACAATGGCATCTCTGCCATCCCAGGCAGAAGACTCAACCCAGTTGATGCTGTTGAATACAGCGTTGGTACCACCATAGCAAGCATTGACGGTATCGACACCCTCAATGTTGGTATTTCCATGAGGAGCAAACAGCTGCATCAGCACCGACTTGACCGACTTGGACTTGTCAAGAAGGGTCTCTGTGCCGACCTCAAGACGACCGATAGACTTGGGGTCGATGTTGTACTTGCGAAGGAGGGAGGAGCAGGTGGTCAGAGCAATGGAGTAGATGTCTGGGGAGGTGGAAAGTTAACATTCCGTGTGTACGAGGAACAGGGAAGTGGGATAATCATACCCTCACGGTCATCACAGAAGCTCATCTTGGTCTGTCCCAGACCAATTGTGTACTTTCCCTCACTCACTCCATCGAACTTCTCCAACTCCGCCTGGTCGACACACTGGACATGCCATCAGCACTGCTGTGAACTGGAGATGTTGGACAGGACAAAGTGCAAAGGAAGTAGACCAACATACCTGACTGGGGAAGTAGACCTCAATGGCCTTGATACCAACATTCTGGGGACGAGCAGACATGGTGGCGGTGGGGGTGCAAATTGAAAATATTATGTATGAAGGAAGGAAGGTAAAGGTAAACACTTAAAGAGGCAGTCTCTCACGCACAAAAAGGAAGCAGACAACGATTGCGAAGACGGTGAAGCTTGGAGGAGAAACAGAAGGAAGAGAAGGAGGGAGGGCCGGGTGTACCTTTAAAGCAGTAGGTAGGACGAGAGAAAGAAGCAATGGCCGACTGATTGCCCGAATCGTCTTACCTGCTTCTCCCTCCTAAACCCCCTCCTCCTGTCGAGGGGATTTCTATTCCATTTTCTCAGAGGCAAAACCAAAAAAGATTCGTTCCAAATGGGGCCCTCTTCCGTTACTAAGCCTATCTGGGTTTGGTGCTGTGGGTCCACTCCTACTTATGGAAATTACCAACTGGTGCCTTAGGCTTCCAGATACCTCTCTAGGTAGCTGGGCCCTGACTCAGCGAATCAGAGTGGAAACTGCGATTTTGGTAAGGCACGGCAAAACATTAGTATACACGTACAGACAGCAGTATGTATGCAGAGTCGACGTCTACGACAATTCTCGATGGATGACAGTACATTGCGAACGGAAGGTGTGAGCGTGGAAAAAGATTCGAAAAAAAAGGGGTAAGAAATGGAGCTGAGGCTTCCCGCTAGCTCAATGATCCCAGATGCTTGTCATCAGTCTCTTTGCTGGTTGATGATATTGCGTCCAGTATTCCTATACTCCATCTGCATGCTTTCAAGAGGATGGACAGCGACGTACACACTCACACACCGACTCCTGCAGTTACAAATTTAATTTCTCAATGAGTATTTCTGGTCAGTTGACCCTTTTCAATGAAATCTCTGGTATCATCTTCAACTATTACTATTGGGTTTGACCATGCAGTGGTGAGCAAGGACTGGTCCAGCCGAGGAGTAGTGTACTGATGTTTTCGCAGCACAATAGAGCACAGCTTAATCTCCCAACAGTCATGCTCATGGTTCTGCGGAACCAAGTGGGACGAATTTTTGTTGTCTCAATTCCATTACGCCAGCAATTACAATCCTGATTTTCAGTAATTGGCCAGAAATAATAATATTCCTGATGTGTTGCATGACTTGGCCTGCTGGTGATCGCAGGAGATCGTAGATTTTTAGTCCCCGTTAGTCCAGTCCATACTCCATAATCTGTCACTCGTTCCATTCCCATAGAGTCTCGGAGGTTCTACTCTCGATGATTGTCCATTTCAGCTCCATATTGTCAGCGTTCTGTTCTGTAGATGCTGGTGGCTAGACGCACATCTAGCTGCCTAATAATGTAAGATTGCGTTCCCTGCCAAGCCTGGGGACTACCTACCTTAGATAGACAGTCTTGATAAGAGGTCGATCTCATTTGTCTCCTTCACTCATCTGTTACTATCTACCCATTACTTCCATCGTCTCAGCTGCGACATCGGAAATCTACATACTGACCGCTTGGCTCGGATGACAAGTATCCCAATTTTCCTAGAAATCCAGAAGAGAATCAAGAGATTTATCAATCTTATCTTGTGGGCCTACGGAGTATGCTCTCTAACTTCGAGTCTCGACTATGCGACTCCATCTGCCAGATTTCCACTTTCGAGACAGAAAATCAAGTGGAGGTCTGCACTTGTCCTTGACGATGTGAAGTGGATTCGGGTTTCACCAAAGGTCCAGCACCAAACCACTATCCAGGCACCGTGACACATATGGCGTCACCACCGAGTTCTCATCCTTCCCTTCGTGCGCTAACATAACACAGTATCTCGTGGTCAAGAGTCCCCTCTAAAACGTCATCTCGCAGGTACCATAGGTCCCCTTCAGAAACGTCGACATAATGCTGCACCCGCCCCAATTGAGCACTCCAAGAAGGTTTCCTTGGGAGAAGACGAGGTGCTACTGATGTGCTTACTGATTACTCTCCAGTCTATAAGAACCTATACTGGATGTACCTGGCTAGAGAAGTAGTGTTTTAGGCAGCACTAGTCCAACACCTTAACCGAAAGGTTCCAATGGTGATTCCGCATGAAACCATCAGCCCTAGAACATGCTTATATGCTACCAAACCCCTCGGCCTTGCAGCCCCGTGACACCGCCATAGCTCATTGGGTTGTAATCTACTTGGGGAAGTGGTCAGACTTTTCTGATCCGTATGGTATTATTTCTTCAAGAGTGAGCTTGTGGCAGATGCGTCGACCTAGCTCTAACTAATGAAGTAGAGGGTAAATCTAGATCTCTAAACTTCCCTCTCTATATATGGATAGTCCGCTAGTAGATGTAGAATTAACTAACAGAATGACCAGGCTGCTTCTTTTGTTCGTGGAATATATAAACCATGGTAGGTTCCGCCCTGCACAAGTAGACAATGTCGTATACGGCAACCATCAAATGCCGCACAGTATATTACATAGTATAAGCAGCGTGGTATACTCTTTCAACCAAACTCTCAAATCTCCCACCATGGAAATAATCGAAGCCATGATCGATCGAGCGTGCTCAAGAGTTGGCACAACACCATATGACAGGCGGTGACAGAAGGCAGAATACAGGTACCTGAGCAGCTGTTTGATGCTGTCCTGAAATATTGCTGTTGTATTGCCATCCAAGAAAGAGCAAAGTCAACGTCGATAACGTTCACAGGAAGTTGGTATATCTTCCTCGACAGAAAATTGATATTCAAACTTATTCCTCAGCACTCACTCGAATGCTTCCAATCAAAACCTTTCTGCCTGTTTACGAGTACGACGTTGAAAGCGGAGCGTGGGTCTCTTGGCTCTCTCGTACTATGTATATCTCTGCCTCTGACGCCTGCGCCACACGTCTGACTATCCATCCGGGGAAGCCAGTCAGTCTCACTCCTTTTCCCGTGAGAGACTATCTGGTCTACATCCAAACTTCATCCACTCTCTCGTCTGTAGATCTTCGTTTTCATCGGTTTTTTCTTTGTTTCTAATAGTTTCAATTTAATCTCCCCCAAACACAGGGAGTATGTCGCTCATTGCCGCTCCTTCCTCATCCAGATCATGATCCCGCTTACTCCGGCATCCGTGACGCTGTCTAACTTCTACGGCTCCCCCGAGCCACATCCATTCCGCCATGGGCAACGATAAGAAATTCGAATACGAATCACTTCCCATTCCAACTTACGAAGAAGCTATTTCCTCCCGTCCAAGCTCCTCTCGATCTCATCTAGGCCCCGATGAAGCCAGCGACGATGCGGAACGACAGGGCTTGCTACATAATGCCGACAATACCAGTGGTCCCGGCGGCCCACGATCTCGGCCTCATGGATACCAACCGCCAACGGTCGAGTCCGTCCGTAACAGCCTGGACGATCTTGCGTCCTCGGGAACCGATTCCGCTCGGGGGTCGCTCGAGGACTTGCAGCGGGAACTCGCTCAGATGGATGTGGAGGAAGCAGGGGTGCAATCGTCATCTCGACGGTCCCGACTGGGGCAGCATTTCTCGAAACGATTCAACAGCCTGAGTCGGACCCTTTCTGCTATACAATTCCCTTTTCGCCGCTTCCTACCAAACTTCCGATTCACAATTAACCTCGATGGAGCCCGTCAACGCTTCCAAGACCATAGCTGCATTATCCTGCTACGGGTGTTTGGACTACTATTGGTAGTCACTCTTGTATACGTGTTCTTCTTTTCGAACCTCTTCAATCTGAATTCTCGATTCATGATGGGTCAGTCGTATAGCGCTGCGTCGGTGCAGAATTTCCTTCAGGGCCACATCAATGAGACAAACATCGCGGATAATTTGAGAAAGGTGACAAAGTTTCCTCATATGGCTGGTACCGAGGGCAGCTTTGCGCTGGCAGAATGGATTGAACAGGAATTCAAAAATGCAGCGCTCGATGAAATCGAAATGGAGGAATTTCAAGTGTACCTCAACTATCCCAACGAAGGCGGAAGGAGGGTGGCGATCGTTGATCCGCCCGGCATGGCCTGGGAGGCTGCGCTCGAAGAGAAGAACGAACAGACTATGGTTTTCCATGGACATTCAAAATCGGGAAATGTGACCGGCCATTTGGTCTATGTAAACTACGGTTCCCGAGAAGATTTTCAGCTCCTAGCGGACCACGGAATTGACATGCAAGGCGCTATCGCACTTGTCCGATACTATGGGTCCGAGACAGATCGTGCCCTGAAGGTCAAGCTTGCGGAGATGGCTGGCGCTGTCGGATGTATCATCTACTCCGACCCGCATGAAGATGGGTTTCGGCGGGGTCCCGCTTTTCCAGACGGACGCTTTATGCCGGATGATGGCGTCCAAAGGGGCGCAGTAAGCCTGATGTCATGGGTTGTTGGGGATGTACTTTCCCCGGGGTTTGCGTCTACCCCTGAGGAGAAGAAACGACTTTCGGTCGAAGAAAGCCCGGGATTGCCGGGTATACCAAGTATGCCGATCGCCTGGCGCGATGCTCAGAGACTCTTGCAGGTTCTCAAGGGTCATGGTACAGAGGTACCCAAGGAGTGGGTTGGAGGTGTTCCCGACGTGAAGGAATGGTGGACGGGAGACGGAGGTTCCCCAAAAGTGAACCTGATGAATATTCTGGACGAAGTGGAACGACAGCCTATATACAATGTCATTGGGCGCATCATTGGATTGGAACAGCCTGAAAAGAAGATTATCGTGGGCAACCACCGCGACTCATGGTGTCTTGGCAGTGCGGACCCAGGCAGTGGCACTGCGGTCTTCTTAGAGCTTGTTCGCGTCTTTGGTGAACTTCGGACGTTCGGATGGCGACCGCTGAGGACCATTGAGTTCGTCAGCTGGGACGCAGAAGAATACAATATGATCGGTTCAACGGAGCATGTGGAAAAAGCGATTGAAGCACTGCGAGAGAATGCATTTGCTTACCTGAACGTTGACGTTGGGGTGACTGGCAATAACTTTGATGCCTCCGGATCTCCGTTATTTCAGCGGATTGTGATGCAGATCCTCGGCCGCATTGCGGATCCCATTACGAACGAGACACTCAAGGACATCTGGGAGAAAGCGCAGAAGAAGTTCGGCCCTCTTGGTTCTGGGAGTGATTATGTAGCGTTCCAGGATATTGCTGGCACCTCAAGTGTGGACTTTGGATTCACTGGCGAGCGTTTCCCCTATCACAGCTGTTACGAGAACTATGACTGGATGACCAAGTTCGGAGATCCTGGGTTCCAATACCACAAGGCTCTAGGCCAATTCTGGGCTTTGCTCCTGATTGACCTTGCGGATAACCCTATCTTACAGTTCGATTTGCAAGTGTACGCCGACCATGTGCATACCTATGTTACCGATCTGGTAGCCTACGCCAAGTCAAAGAACGTCCCGGTTGCCCCCCAGCTTTTAGAGGACCGCGCCGTCGGAGAACCGTCCGTCAGCTTCCAACCCCTCTTTGACGCCGCGTCCAAGTTCAAAAGCGACGCAGGAGAATTTGACCAATGGGCCCAGTTATGGCACGACACTGTCTGGGGCGCCGGCGGGTTCGAAAACAACGTAATGGCCATCCAGCGACTGAAGCATAACTCTCGCTTGGCCAGTTTTGACACCCAACTTCTGGATCTAGATCATGACGGCGGAGTAAGTACCCTTCCATTATACATCTCTAGCGTCCCCGACACTGACAATATCCATCAGATCCCCAACCGCACGCAGTTCAAACATGTCATCTTCGGCCCCCAGCTGTGGTCCGGCTACGACGCCGCCGTCTTTCCCGCCATCCGCGATAGCATCGACTCGGGCAACTGGACTCTAACCCAGGAATGGATTGACCGAGTCGCCAAGATCATTCAGCGCGCAAGCAACAGTCTCGTGCACCATTAGACTCCTCCCTACACATCAACCTCAGAACTATCAACCTCGCAGAAATCAGTCCTACTCTTCCATCCATCAACATATACATACCTCCGCAACCTCAGTCTCTCAAATCTATGTATACTTCTCATCATCTGTGCATCAGCACGTACATACACGAACATACACACCCTGCCTGATCCAGGCTCCTCTGCATCTCATCGCGACGGAACAAAGTATATCAGATCTAGCGAATTGAACCTCTCATTATTCCGTATTTTCTTACTATATCCTTTCTCCTCCATTCTGGGGAGAGAAAACTGCTTTTGGCTTCCTTTAGCCTTTTTTGTACATACCTCCGTCTTCATTTAGCATTCTTGTTAGCCTCTGAAGACAAGTCTCGAATATTTTAGTTTTGCCGCGGTTCCACCTTTTGACCAATCGATAGAAAGAATGAAAATGTGAAGTATTGGCTTCCAAGGGCCTATGGATTGAGTAGATGAGATTAATTCATCTTGTGTATGGGACAGCTGTGATATGACTGAAGTCGCAAAAAGGAAAGAAAATCGAATATGCCATTGAAAAGAACCCCACCGTCTAGAGGATCAACCCAAACCAACCCACAAAGAAAATGAAATCCAGTCCCCCAAACGCCTGTAGTATGTATTATCCCATTGGTATATATACAGTCCCAATGCCAAGGGAAAAAAAGGGAAAATGAAAGATCATCATTAGTAGAACTCGCTTTGTTTGCAAAGTCTCAGTGGTTCTTTGGGAGAACCCTGGGTTGAGAAAGAGAGGGCACGAGAAAGGAGGTCTTGACCCCGAAGCCATTGATTAGGGCAGGGGAGATTATTATTAGAGGATGAAAAGATGGACCAAAATTGCTGCAAACGGCCAGAAGTGCGATGGCTGCCTCACTTGCGGAAGCCTTCAACGCCCAGCATTGGAGTCTCCACCATCCGGTCGCAAGGGACACCCTCGTCGCGCCTTCTGGCAAAGAAACTGTCGCACTCAGTGACAATTTGTGCCCATTCGGCGAGGGCTCGGCCTGCATACTTGCTGGCTACGACCCCGTCCTTCGCCAGGCACTGAGTATTTCTTGGGTCAAGGGTCTTCTCGCCGTCCGCAGCACGCTGTACTGGCCCTTGTGTCCCTTTGTTTGACGCCGCATCCTCAAGACGACTGTCAGTCTTGGCGCTTTCATCCAAATCAATTGCAGAGGCATATTCCGACGAGTCATCAACCGGTCTGTCCAAGTATCCTCGGAGCTGCAAATGCAGCTGGGCTCCTACAGGAAGGCAGGGACCGTAGAGACGCTTATTCTTGCTCGGCCATTGCGGCCGGTCCATCCATTCCAGCGAGAACCTGAAAGAATATGGCTGATGTGGCGTCTTCGGCCGACTAGTCTCCCCAGTGCTATTCTGCGGTCGCAGATGGTCGTCCGAGTTCTTCTCTGTACTGTTCATGGTATCGTGGCTCCTTGAATCCGACTCTTCCGAACTAGTGCTCGGAGGCGATGCATCGTCATTATTTCTGATGCTGGAAGAACCGCCAAACATCGCCTTCAGAAGATTCCACCTTCTCTTCGGAGGTGCCTGATACTCGGAGAAATCGTCGCCCTTGGAGCCTGCCGTCTGTTCAGTTGGAGCGGGCGGCACGACACGATCGAAGGAGACGAAGAGGCTCGGCGGCGCAATGTGGTTATCACACCGTATAATGATGATTCGGCGCCCCGGCGCTGGTGAACATGGCGCAGACGATAGAGGGGCTTTAAGTTCCTTTTCGGCGTTTGTTTGAAAGTCGCGATAGTAAGACCAAACCCGTTGTAACCGATTCCAGAGCGTCTCGTATATTGTGCTACAGATAACGTCGAAGGTCAGCGAAACCGAGGCAGACGCACGAATACCAGAGGGCTTGTACTTACGAGTCGAGCGGCGATGGCTCCCCATTAAACCTACACAGTCGCCAACATAGGAGACGCTGAAAGTATGCGCGCACCATCGGGCTCCAGTGACTGAAATAGTGATAGAACAAGGATTCATCGAGCAGAAAGTCCAAGCAGAGGTCGGCTTTTCTTTCCTCGGAAGTGATCCACTTGCCCCAAACGCAAAAGAGAAAGGAGAATACTCTCACTTCGGTCAGAGAATTGTGGCTCCGCATCATTCGGCGGCAAGCCGACAGCCAAAACTTCCAGTCAAATAATTCCATATCCACAGTCTGAGAGTAGCGTGTGAGGATGGGCAGGACCTCTTCGACGAAGTCGCATAGCAAAAAGCATGCATTGTGGTCAAATAAAGAAGTCTTCTGAGCAGCAGTCTTCATGATGTTGCAGAATGACTCCGCATATAGTAACCGCGCGCGCTGAGGCTCGAGGGAAGATTCAGACAAGAAATCACGCAGAAGAATGATCAGGCGATTCTCAGCCATCGAGCGGTGGCTGTTCGCAGAGCCTAAAGGAAGAGCAGAAACTGTTGCATCGGCACCCTCAATGAAGTCATCAAAAGTGATGGCTGCGGCGGTGTGTGTATTCTCAGGCATCTGTGGACTTGATTGTTTGTAGAGTGTGTCCTCCATGACTACAAGTACCTGAGCGTGGATTGGCAACAGACCCGGGGCCAGGATACGTTTTGGTTTCTCTATATCTGTCGGCAGAGCATCTGCATAGAGGATGTGAATATACTTGACAAAGACAAAGAAAAGATCTGAGTCTCGACCACACCACCTCGAAACCCAAGGGCTTTGCCATTGTATCTGAGCTGTACTCAAAGGCACTTCGGGTTTTTGCCGAAGATATCGAACGAGGGGCGTGTGGGAATGAAAGCATAGCGTCCGGAGCGCGCTGGGAAAGTTTAACCCGAGATCCTGGGTGAAAGCACGAATGTTCCTGCATCGTTCTACGCCAGAATCGGCAAGGATCCGTCGGAAGATATTCGCGGGGGTGTTCCATAAGCGCACTAGAATATCTGCGACGCCCGGGCAGAAGAAGAAGGCGTACGCGCAGGCCTTTCCGCAAAATGCCACCAAGCTCGCAGGTGCATGCCTCATTGACATTCTCTCCACCACGAAGGCCATCTGAGACAGCAAATTCTGTACGAAGATATTCCTGATGTTGTGATGGATCGACTCGATCAGGAAATCCGAGCCTGAGGAGTCAGAGCTCTCCGATATCGAAGTCGAAGCATGATGGAGTGAATTGGGCGGCTCATCCCTGTTCGGGGGCATTGGGAAGGGAATTCTCCATTCCGGCCGCATCATGATGCCGACAACCGCCTCGAGGTAGACTGGACGGTCAGTACCCGAAATGGATTGATTGTTCTTGCCATTGAGCATCTCCAGTAGCCCAGTCCACCACTTGTTGAGAATATTGACGCGGCGGTCGAGGTCTTCAGCTCTCAGAGACTTGTAGGAGGCACTTGATTGGTTGCGATTCAAGAAGGGCAGCAGTGAAGAACGGATGACGTTTGCTTTTAGAGCACTCGACTTGGAATGGAATCTGTGTCGCTTAATTAGCCATCTGAAGCTCCAAAGGGAGTGGTTCTTATCGGCGCCGGGTATGAATGTACTCACTTCTGGTAATCAGCTTCGAGTCCACGGAACACGCCCCATAGCTCATCTTTCTTTCGCGGAAGGTCAACATTTCCAGAGAAGTTTCCAGCGGTAACAGCCGCTCCTTTGGGCATGGGAGGGAGAATCGGGGTAGACACATGGAGAGATGCGGCAAGTCTTTCCAAGGAATTCTTCGCCCGTAACGAATGAGGGGATGAACTGCTGCTCGGACTGTCATCTTGGCTTTGAGTTACGACTGCAACCATTGGACGCCTGGGGCGTTTGCTCAGAATAGTGCGTTTGCGAGAAGGCAAGACCGGGTCGGTTTCCTTCAGTGACTCCAATCGAGAGTTGGATTTGGATGGTAGACCCTGCGATTTCGAAGGTGTCTGATCATCCGAGCGAGAATTTCGGTTCTTGGAGGGCTTAGGAGACGGCGAAGGGGATCGAGACTGGGAGCCCGAAGAGCCCCAGGGTTTTCGAGCCAGGTTAACCAGTCTGCCGGACATGGAACGGGCCTTGGAGGGACGAGCAACGGGCTCTGGGGCTTTTGTCTCTGGATACTTGACAGGAGGCTTCGCGGACGCTCCGGAGGGTTCGGAAGTAGCGGTGTCATTCAGATCCTCGGCGGACAGGGTGAATCGAGAGACTGCCACGGCCGACTTTTCCTTGTTGCGGCGTAAAGAGGTCCGTCGCAGAATGTCCTTCCCCGCAGCCACATCCTCCTTCGACGGCGAGGCTGAATCATTATTTGGGAACGTCAGGTCGGAAAACGTTCTCCGCAAGCCGGGGGACCCAGGTTCAGTAACCGGAATATGTGAAAGGTTGTTGTAACTGGCGGCACGAGAAAGGAAAGCGCTTTCTTCATCGATCGGATTGGTCGGAATATCGACAGCGAGAGAAGACATGATCGAGTGTATAATCAATCCTGTACTAGAGGTCCACGAGGAGGTATCATCCAAGGACTGTGCACATTGCTCTCGGTCCGGAAAGTTGAATGACTGCTTATCTCGAGGTCGGATGAGACCAGCTCCTCCATGTAAGAGAAAAAAGAGACAGGGCAGGGAGAGGACAAGAGAAGAAGGGTAGAGACTCGTTGTAGGAGCTCAAACCATGTGCAAAGAGGTCGGCTCTAACGCATTGGGGCCGGCTTTATGGTTCAACAAGGGACGTGGGAGGGCTGGGAAGGCGACGCAGCAATGGCTGAGTAGGAAGGTGGAAGGCAGGCAGACCAACGGACAACTCGGCGGGCTGAAGACTAGCCAGATGAACACGTCAGGCCAGGATACCTCGATCCGATTATGATGCTAATACAAGCCTCCTTTTTCTTTTTCCGGTCAGATTTGTGCGGTGTCCAGCGATAGTATCAGCGCGAAAGGGAAAACTGAGCGAGTGGTAATGCAGGCTCAACGAAGGAGGCTGCGCGGTTAATCGATCAACAAACGGAGATTCGGAGGTTGGAGATAAACGAAGGACTGGGGAACTAGAATTGATAAGGCTCCCCTCTTGCTGTCAGATTCTGATCTATTTTTTCTTCTTCAAGAAAAAGATAGATAGATAGTCTGACGCTTGATGGAAGAGGGGGAAAAGGGCTGAAGAGGCTCAAGTGAAGGAGATACCTAGCGGTGATGATGATGGGGAAAGGGCTCGTATTTCGGTGTACCCGCGTACCAGAGAGGTGGGACTTGGTTTGTATTTAATCAAATGGGGGCCCTTGAGTGCCTTGTAGGTTTCAGAATCCAAGGAGGACGTTATGATGACGAGTTCGAAGTTGAAAGAGAAATGAACAATAGTATTTAGATGGACAGCGATTGTTGTTTTCTTGTCGGAAGGAAGGGTGTATGGTGTATGATACCTATTGTGCTACAGCTACCTACTATGTACGGGGTACCTATGCTGCTATGCATCATTGTATGCACATAGTCCGCTAGACGGTAGATAAGTTAGTATTAATGCCTATTCTATTATTATTACTTATTGATTTATTTTGCGATAGCGTCATGTATCCATAATACCTACATTCTTTGCAGTACCTAACATATGGTAAGATCCTCCTAGATGATTTGGGTAGATACACAGTGCTATATTTCTGCTTATGCATATATTGTCGAGCTGAGCCACTTTTCCAAATGCTAAGACATGTCTTGTATTATTCCTCGATGACTTGTTCACCCAAAAAAGGGTCCGTTCTCCTCCAGATGCAAGGCTGAGATGGATCTTTAATCCAATAGTCTGTCCCCAGCTATTGACGATCAATACTATGCATTCCGCCTATGACATCCTCGCAACGGTGGTCGGATTGGAGACTTAACCGACCAGGCATGGTACAATAATCATCTGTATAGCTACCTTAACTACCTTGAGCTGGGCTCCTCCACGCGTTAATCGCAGACATGAGAGGATAACAGGTAGAAAAATAGAGCCAGACCACCATGTATAAATGGCTAGGCTCATCCGTCCCTGTTAAATTACCCGTTTAACTTTCGTACCTCATCATCAATGCTCAAGATCAAAAGTTAATGATGAATGACTATTTAGTCTATTGTCCGAAGCAAATCTTCTCAATCTGATCCTCAAAGAATGTTGTCCACTGTACACACAGTGACAGGTGTCCTATGGACATTCCAATCAGAGTGTGTCCTCCTTATCCGATCTTAATATGTTGTAGCATTCAGTAACCCCTTCTTTCCTTCTCTACCTTTTGTCTGTGTACCATCACTCAGGAGGAATTGAAATCGATCGCTGCACGTAATGCTACATCCTAAACTCTCTAGGTAGCTTCTAGGATCGTCCATCTATTGACACTGCAGGATCCATCATGACGCCACGCAGCATCGATAACCTGTCGCTTAGCACCGATTTAGAAAGTCTGGAAGACTGACCCTTTGTTCCAGACAGCACCGAGGGAGACCAGCGAAACCGAGCGAACTCGAGATTCTTCTCTGAAGGACAGATCTGGCGGTCTGATATTCCAGAAGCCCGATTCTGTAGACTTTAGGAGCTGTCATATGTCGCCATGCGCCTGGACTTCAATACTCGAGATTATCGGCGCACGCCTTTTGCTTTCCCCCCTGCGTGCGATGCAAGTGCCAAAAGAGGTAATCAGAGTGCATACTCTTGCGTCTCAATGACGGCAACGGACACGTTATGCTGTCTGTGTTGCGAATCTCCCTGCATGTCTTTTTCGATAGATCGGTACGTCCTTGGATGGAATCCGGATACGAACTTCTCCTGTAGTTAAGGGTAGATGGTTTTGAGTCTTTGCTTCCATCTGCTCGTCCAGCAATTAGAATCAGTACAGGTGCGGAAGCAGAACTAAGGACAAGACTATAAGCGATAATTCAGTCTCTGAAGGAGTTTGGCAACTTTTGGGCCATGAATCCGCGCCCGCAGACGATCAGTAATACGGCGGTGAGCAAGATGGAATCAAGCAAGCGCGTTTACTTGAGCCTGAAACAATAAGGTGAGAGACGATCAGGTCAGTCGAAATAGACTGTTCGCCGGAAGCATGCCTTCTCCGAGCACACTACAACCGCACTTATCACTTAATTACCGCAGTGGAAGACCATGCGCATATTTTTCTTGCATCAGTAGAAGAAAGGAAGAAACAGATTCATATGCTCCGAAGTAGGTTTAATTTACACGATTCCTTCAGGACTCATCAATGGAAGGTTTTCTCTTGTTCCCATCCCATTACCCATCAGTCCTGATTTCTCAGACTTTGCCAGAAAGCAATAAACCTAGTGGTGAGCGGTCTCCTCCTCAGGCTCCTCCTCGAACCAGCTCTCTTCAACGGTAGCGGCCTCACCGGCGGCGGCCTGGCCCTCGACCTCAACATCCTGGCTCTCGTAGGCCTTCAAATCATTGGCAAGGTTGGCCTCCTCGGGGGACTGGGGCGCAGCAGGAGCGGAGAACTTCTGGACGTGGGCCTCAGCATCGCCGGGCTTGATGGGGGTGGGCTTGTAGGCCTGGAGTTGGCGCAGGTAGAGCTCCTGAACGGGGTCGGCTAGAACGAGTATCCGATGTTAGACACAGTCCACAAAGTCCATCATACGCAAGCATTTCCTCGTTTGTTCGGAATTGGATAAGGCCAAGGGGATAATCAATCGGGACATACCCTGACGGACAGCGGAGGTGAGGAAGGAGCGCCGGGTAACAGAAGAAACCTGTTGCCGAGAGACGCGGGCGAGCAGGGAGCGCTAATCAGATAGAAATTAGTAACCTTATTTTCTCCAGACCATTCTCCTACAAATGGGACGGACTTACTGAAGCTCTGAGAGTCTGAGACATCATCGCGGCGGGGTGATGAATGAGGGGAGAACCTGGGGATGGGGTTTCTTGCGAAGAATAATATGGCTTTGGTCCGTGAAGCCGACGTTGAACGTTCGATGGATTCTTCGGGACACTTCGGCTTGGCGGCTGACTCAGCAAGCATGCGGCTCTTACTCCAGACGGCGGCGGCAACACTTCTGACTTCACCTTTGCCTCTTCACCTCTCTCTCACCTCTCGGCTCACCCCTCTTGACTCGATCCAACAGATTGCAGTCAACCGGGACAACGTGAAAATGGCTAGCGTTTCTACCTCTGCCCGCCCTGACATGGGTCAGTGGAGGAAGAACCTCTCGGCCCATGTCATCTGTCCCGAGTGCAGGGAGGTCCCGCCCAACCTCGAGTTTCCTGACTCACATGAGACAGTCTGCGGCTCTTGTGGTCTGGTGCTTGCTGACCGAGAGATCGACATGCACTCTGAATGGCGTACGTTCTCCAACGATGACCAAAATAACGACGACCCCTCGCGTGTCGGAGACGCCACGAATCCTCTGTTGAACGGCGACCAGCTTGAGACCCAGATCGCCAGCGGAGGCTCTGGTCGCGCGCGAGAATTGTACCGGGCACAGAACAAGCAGTCGAGCGAGAAGGCGAATAAGGCTCTGTTGGCCGCCTACAAGGAAATCGGGGCGCTGTGCGATGGTTTCAACATTCAGAAGAACGTCGCGGATACGGCCAAATATCTCTTCAAGATCGTGGATGATGCCAAGGCGTTCAAGGGAAAGTCACAGGAAGTCATCATCGCCGGCTGCATCTTTATTGCTTGCCGCCAGTGCAAAGTCCCTCGGACCTTCACCGAAATCTTTGCGGTCACTAAGGTCACCCGAAAGGAAATCGGTCGGATCTACAAGGCTCTGGAAAAGTTCTTCACGGCTCAGAACCTGGAACGGATCAACGCCGTTGTGTCCAATGGTGGTGTTCCAGACCCCAACGACACCTACACCGCGACAACTTCCACCAAGCCCAGCGACCTCTGCAACCGTTTCTGCAACCTCTTGGATCTGCCGTACCAAGTTACGAGTGTGTCCTCTGCTCTTTCCGATCGTGTGACGACTATGGGAGACCTCGCTGGACGCTCGCCTCTGTCGATCGTCGCGGCTTGCATCTACATGGCTTCTTATCTCATGGGCCACGGCAAATCTGCCAAGGAGATCTCCCAGGTCGCACACGTCAGCGATGGTACCATTCGCGGCGCATACAAGCAGCTCTATGCTGAACGCGAGCGTCTGATTGACCCGGAGTGGATCAAGGACGGAAAGGGCGACATGAAGAACCTGCCTGCTAGCTGAACAGCTACTCGCTTCTTCTCTTTCCCGAGTTCTCTCAGGATTCAAACCCCATGCGTTGCAACCTAGTGAGAAGCGTAAACGCTTGTGCAATCGTTAGCTTTCGCATGTTGTCATCTATCAACATCTCATGATACCCCCCGCACTGAACATAAAGAAACAGCTTGTTCAGCTCGTTTAATTAACTTACATTTGCAACGAGATTTCAGGTCATACCGAACCAGAAAAAAAACATTCGCATCATCTGCAAATTCCCCATGCTTCTTTTTTAGCGAGCGGTGTTTCAGATTGCTAAACCGGCCATTGGGCAAAATTCGCAGCCTTCGGGTGCTTTTGCTGTTTGCTTCCATGCATGTGAACCTTCCTAACTTCTAAATTGAAAATGTAGTAGTCTTGACCCGTCGAGTCGAAGCAGTTCAGGATGGAGATCTGGGAATTTTGCAGCGCAGCAGCATTGACGACGAATTTTATGGGCAAATTCGTCTAAATCATGTTTCTGTCATTATGTCTCCACAGCTTGGCCAGAGTAATACAGATTCAAGTCTCCAGCTACCTGCAACGGCGTCCATTGTTGTTACATGCCATGTAGTACTAGCACTACCCCTAATCGTAAAATGAAGGTATCATCCACCCGTGATCGGGTCCAGGTCAATGACCAACAACATCATGAGCGCTCTAGGCCGGAGGCAGTCTACATGAATGCTAGACGAAAACTCGTTTTGTTGCTTGTCTCAAACTGACTAAAACACGATGATATCAAAGGCCATAAAGAAAACCCAAAATGACCAAAAAAAGAACGCAAGTTTTTTTCACTGCTCATGGAGTACAGAGCCTTCCGACGCTCTTTTCCCGTCGGCAGTAGCAGCCATGGCTTCAATGGCGTCATCTACCGGGGCAGATGTACTAGGTGTGACTCGCGACTGCGCATCTGAAGACGGTTGTTGTATCTCATTCTCGTCCGGCTTCGTGGGTTCCGTAGCAGACACAGCCGCAGCCTCCCCATCGGTGCTTGGTATCGTCTCAGCTGTCTCGGGTGCAGATTCCTTAGTCGCCGTCACCGGAGAAGGATCGGTGGATTCACCGGCAATGTTCTTTGACAAGGCTGGGGCCATGCTGTCCTTCGAAATCGAGTCTTCAGGTACAGCCGGCTCAGGCTGCTTGGCCTTCACTCCGGTTTCGACCGTCAGATTGCCGTCCTCACCGACTTGCCAAACATTCCAAGTCTCGGTAATCTTAATTTCGGGAATCGTCGGTAGTCTGATGCTAACGTTCTCAGAAGCTGGCTTTCGTCGGGATGGACCACGAGCTCTACCCTTGCGAGCGTCACTCAGTGGTGCCTTTTCTGCCGGAGCTTCCTCCTCTTTCTTCTCTTGGGGCTTTGGCGCCTGGGGACCCAGCTGCAGACGTGAATTTAGATCTGACAAGAACCCTGCTTTAAGTGCGGCAATCTTGCTTCCATTGGGCCGAACGGGCACGGCTGGCTTTTCTTTGGCTGGAACTTCCTCTCCGGCTCCACGGGTAATGGGCTTGGCTGGTCGAACAGGAATTTGTGGCTTGGGTCTACCAGGAATGCTAGGCGGCTGTCGTTTTTCTGTTGGAGAGGTTGCTGGTTTCGAGGAGGCATCTACCGCAGGAGTCTGTTGTGAAAGCTTCTGAGGGCGAGATGGGATAGCGGGTTTCGATGGTACATCGGGACTCTTCACCTCACTCTCCTCCGAGGGCTCGATTGTTGTCACGAGCGTCTGGCTCTCAGGTGCATCTTCCCAGATGTCTCGACTGGGGAACCGCTGCTTACAAATCTCAGGGCGCGGTTGAGTCTTTTCTTTTGATTCTTCCGACTCAAGGATGTGTTCTGCGACCTGGCGAGGATCGAGGTGAGGCGCGTGACTGCGGCGGAACGACTCCTGTTCCGGCGTCTCAAACGCCTCGTGCTTAGGAATGTCCGGTGTGGAAACGGTGGCGTGGAGCTGCAAGCTGTTGGGAGAATCTTCCCAGATATCTTCGCTGGGAAAGCGGTGCTTGAGCATTTCAGGGCGCTGCTTGAAGCGGTCCGCAGCGGAAATGGGCTTCTTGACCTTATCATCCTCGGGAAATAGCGGTTCGTACTCCTCGACGTCATCCAAAGGCGTGTGTGTCTCCTCACGTTCGTCGCGCGAGTTGTATCTCACAAGAGCGGGCATGCCACCCTGGTGGGTGGCAGAGCGACTATTTGAGCGACTGTGGTTAACGCTAGGAGTGCGACTCCTGCCATCATACTCGCTAGGCCGTCTATCGAAGGTGGGAGATACGGCAGGATGTTGATAGGCCGATTCAGGGCGGAGTTCATCGGCAGCCAGAATAGGTTCATCTTCATCTTCAAGACCCACGCCCATTTCATGGGATTGTCCTTCAGGGGCTGGGGTTGGTGCGAAACCATCCGGATGATGAAGGGGGTGGTACGGGTCATCGACATGAATAACACCAGCGTCTTCAGACTTGCGCCCCTCTCGCTCGACGCCAACCTCTGAAGCGGGGACGTCCGTGTTGCGCAGGGAGGACTCCCCGATCAGGCGCGAGCTGCGGCGCGATTCGGGAGCCGGGGTTGCCATACGGTGGGTGTATTCATCCGTGGCAATGTAACCGACCTCCTCATCTGGAGTACCCGCAACATTAGGAGAGGTACCGAGACCAGAGCCAGTCACAGCGGAGCTACGGACGATCTTGTTGAGATCATCGCTGCTCAGCGCCCAATCAGGGCGGGGAGTCCCGACGCCAGGGCCATATTGCCCGTGTTCGACCTTGACGTACTCTTCGGGGTGCTTTTCATACCAAGCCTTCTCAAACTTGTCAGTGGCAGGCACACCATGCCCGTGGAGTCCATAGCTTCCAGGGGGTAAGGAGGCCTCACGGCCGCTGCGAGTTCGGTGATGGTGGCGTCCCTGGCGTTGACCTCCATGTTCCAACTGATAGGGGCTCGGAGACGGTGCCTGCACATCACCCGCATTGGGATACATGGGAACTCTCTGACCAATTTCAGGGATTCCGTGCTCATCAGCGGGAAGTTGGAGAGAGCGTCGACGATCAGAGGATGCGGTGGAAGAGTCTGCGCGCGAGCCGCTTGCTCTGGAATGGAGCGAGCGACTAGAGCGCTCGTGATGGTCATCAGGCACCGGCGATGCGGACACGCCGAGACCGGCAGCAGCGGCCTGACGCGAGTCTGTACGAGTGACAGCCTGCACCTTCGCCTTGGCGCTCGAACTGGGCAATGACGGGCGGGGCGCATGGATCTTGAGATCACTGCCCACATTCCTGGTCTCCGCCGGAGTACCAATTTGGTGATGGCTATCTGACAAATTGCCAATATCTAGGTTCTGGTATTCGATACCCTCTTCTCCAAGTGACGGTATCGTCACACTTGGGGGTCGCTGTGGGGGATCGTTGGACACCGTACGAGTCAATCCCGCAGAGTTCGGAGGTTCGTTCAATGGAGAAGGAGCATAGCTGTCCCGAAGAGGAGACACGGAGCGTTCAACGCGTCTATTGGGACGAGGAGGGATCTTTGGCACGTCTGATATCGACTTGGGGGCAAGATTCGACTGAGGAGACCTCGAGGGTCGAGGAGGAATGACGGGGGCTGCTTGTGTCGCCATGATTCTCGTAGGGATATGAAGAACCTCAAATTAATGCTAGAAAATAGAGCTTCAGAGATGATGTTAGCTAAGGTTTGATCAAGTGCTGGGGTTGAAATTTGAAACGCGTTGGGCTTCAGGAGGGCAGATGACAGCGGGCAGCTGTGTGTAGCTAAAGAACTTCCCCGCACCTCGGGCTGGAAGATGGGGATTGAGTGGGTGGTCATTGAATCATCTGTCCCCAATATGCTTGGTTGCTTTACAGCCATTACGACAGGTCCCTGGGAAGCTCAATGGGTAAATGCCATTGAAAGGGGGGGTGGTTCCCAGTAGAAGGAGTCAGAGGCTTGAGATAAGACAGATCCAGTAGGACACTGAGCTGATAAGCCCTTGGTTTTGCCATATGCAAGCTCACATGGAGATTCCAACGTTTCCAAATGAATCAGAGCGAAACGGGTAGCCATAGCCGGGAATATAGAGAGAGCTGATAACATGACGCAGCATGAGTTGCTTACCGATTGTTGACCAATTCCAAGAACTGATTGCTAAACGGGCTCAAGCTTCTTGAAGATGAGCGAATAGAAGGAGACAGAACAATTGATGAGCAGACAACTTCAGAAATTATTTGACGGATAGGTAGGAATGTAAGAGGATTGAATTCAGAGAATTTGGATAGGAGGAGATGTGGTGATGATGGTGGAGAGAAAAGTAGTAGTAGTAGTAGTAGCAGTCGCAGGATACTAGAGGCACATTAGCAGCAGGCAGATGATGTATGACTTTTTGCATGGCACAGTGACCGTAAAACCAGCCTAACCGCTTTGTTCCTGCCACGGCCCACCGCCCCGTCGCGTGACGTTCTCTGACGGCATTAAAACGCCAGGCCCCCGTTGTGTGGCCTTCTGTTGTACAACACCGTTACAAAACCGTCCGGTAAAATGTAAACCACTCAAAAGTCGTTCGTTGCAATTGCGCGCGGGTACCTCAGGCTCATCTTCTTTCCATTTCAGGATTAGTGGACCTCCCTACTCTTGATCTTCCTTTTTATGGCTTTCTTTAATAAGAATGATTCTCAATGGATGGACATTGCCATCCGAGAATTGGACTACGATCTCTTCTAATCATCTACAGACATTTAGCTATATAGGATAAAGAACACGTGGAATCTATGTTGTCAAAGAGGGAGTACCTGAATTTGCCAGGTACAGGGTATTTGTAGGTAGGCTAAGTTGGGTTGAACAGCGGGAGTGAGTGCCTCAGGTCGCTAGAGTAACTTTGTACCAATCATATTCAAGACTCCGGGGTGAGGGATATACCTATGCAGTAGCTGCATAACAAGTGGTATCATCATATCTTGTTAATCTGAGGCATTTTTACATTGCTCGATATCTTCATGGATAAATTCCATCTGATACAATTTTTGCATCTTCAGACCACATAATTGAGCATTCTCGTGGACTCTACTTGTGGACCAGAACCCTTGATCTAGCGTACCTATTTATGGGTAAACCACCCATAGATTGGGAGACACGTTGGGAGGTTAATGGTGACCCCTATGTCGCCCTTTTCTCTTCACTACTATTTCAAGAGAAAATCCCTCTTGTCTCCTGACCCCAGATAAAGCAGCTGTGGGCCGGACCAGACCATGGTCGAAAAACCATAGTCGTCAGTACAGGTATCCTTACAAAGTTACGAGGTATCTAGTGGGGTACCTTTCTAGCACCTGACGTTCACACCTCGTTGAAATGGAACAATAGAATCCTCCACTTGTGGCTGTGCATAATCCAGTTCTCGACAGTCATGAGCCCTAGGCAATGACTGCATTAGCCTGGAAACGTCAATATCTTCTACTCTGGCAACAGGGCCGATCTCATTGACAACAGATATACGGTGTGCCTCGTTGGCCCTAATGTATGAAAGCATGCTCTCTCATCAAAGTCTGTATGGCCATTGCTGTCGAAGCGGTGAGCATCTCAGGTTTTAAGTGCTCAGCAGTAGGATGGCATCATGCATCAGCATCTTTGGTCTTATGGCCATTCATGATACCACCTGTCAGTTTTGAGTAAATGAATGGACAATTTTTAGGATTCTATATCAGCCGACTGACCAACCCATGTTGTCTTTGCTCAAACAGTAACCTCCAAGCCCGACTTATCCTCATGTTGTTCCTATTTCTGTTCGAGTTTAAATCATAAACCTCTCAGCTAGTGGGCCTGAGGCCGCAACGGATCCACTCCCGACCAATCTCAGCACCGACATAACAAAAAGACTAACAGAGCGCGACGACAACCGCCACATAGTGTGGACCTCTTTCAAGGGTAATCAGATTACACAAATACTGGGGTGGAGTGGCTGACTACCAGGGGTAGCAGAGAGACCAGATGGAGATCTTCAGATCACATCATTACAATCTTCTTGTTCATGGATGTCCGTAGACGATTCTACGGTTCTACCTATCTATATTTTTTTCCGGGACTGGGTGCAATTCTAGTATCCCAGGCCCTCATGTGCACTTCTTTCGAAAGAATTGTCAAATCTTTCGTTGGGGCAAATCCTGATTCCCTGCGCCCTATGATCACAGCTAGAAACTCAAGTCTAACAGACTAACGCAGTCTGGCAAACAAGCATGCAGGCATCAGAATCTCTCTGATTAGACCACGAGGAATGGGTCGGCCACTTGGCAAATGCATCAACACGGACATTGGCACCTTGCAGCGCACATTCGAGGCATTGAGCTTCTCTTGTGCTTTGTGAAGACCTCCAATAGGAATACATTAACCTTCATACACAAGCGAGTTTCATCTCGATCTCGTCGAGCATATGGTACTCTGTACCCACAGGTCAAGAACTAGAGTGCTACAACCGGAATCACTATAATGTCTTCATTTCCTGCTTCGTACCCTCCAGTTAGTGGTCGTCAAAACGCGGGGTAAAGGCAGAATTCTCCCCCTGGTGGAGGGGTATATGACGTAAAGCGGGTTTTCTAGTACAGTCCAATGGCATCAATAACTGTCTGCCTAGGTATAATGTTCTACGTAGGTACGGAGTAGTAGATGACGGTATTCGAAGGAAAGCTGATGTGTGCTTGTGTGGTGTATGACAGATTTACCAAGCCGCTTACCTAGGTCCATGCCGGTGTCCGGGCACAGAAACAACCTGAGTAAGAAGCCCTGTAAAAGAGATCCAATTGAACGCCAATCACACGCCTTGTTCAATAAGATACTTTGTTATATTTCTGCCTTAAGGGAAGGAGCAATTAGAGAAAGCTTCTTGACCTTCAAGGTTGGTAAACTGACATCTCAGTATCAGAGAAATGTATGCCTGCTGTTTGCTTTCCCATGGGCATAAATATCGTCAGCAGCAAGTCTATCATGGGGATATTGACTCTTGCATTGTAAGTTGATACTATTTCATTCAGAAACTATTCAGGAACCAAACAGGACTGAATATCTTCTCCTCTCTAGAGTAATTCATTCATCACCAGGATGCTAACAGGGTATTAAGTGGTATACTTGCACTCGCAATATAACTCGCAGACCTTCGAGCCACAGCCGAGGATGAAATCCGCGCAAGAGTAAAGACACATGCAAATTCAATCAATGCAGAACAAACGAGTATGAAATGGGCATTCGCTCCTTCAGCGTTCCCAACCTCAAGACGAATTCGGCATCCGCCAATCCAGATGAGATAAAAGTACAGGCCTTTTTTAGGCAGTCATAATCATGGCGCATACACTGCGGAAATGATGGTTGTGATCCCTTTTTTCTTTTCTTCGACTCTCCTTCTACTCCGATACGCATCCAATGCGTTTCAGGGTGTTCCGGGTACCCAATAATCCGAGAAACGACTTGGTTGAATATCTCCGTCAAACGATCATCTGGACAAGTCCCTGCCCACCAAGAGTCTTGCTGCCCACGAATTCTTGACTTTTTAGGCCCGCCAAAGCATAGAATATGGAGGCGATCAGTAAGAAGACCGCTGCGACGATCAAACTGGATGCACCGGAGCCGGGGAGAAGACTAAGCCATTGGATGACACTCATGATGGCGTACATCGCAGCGCGCATCCAGTTGGTGGTGAAGCGCCGAATGAACGCATCGAACTTGGAGGAGGTAGGGCAGATTCTCAGCAAGAAAGGAACTTCAATGAAGATGAGGATCAATCCCGAGACACTATGATCGTCAGCCCGACTGTCCAGAGTGTTGCTTAGTAGGACTGGCATACAGGCATAGTACGCTGAAGATGATGCGCAAAACAGCGAAAGAGAAGATGTTTGCGATTCCGAGAGCAATGCAGAGGATGATGCACAGCACACCCGTCCTATCCAAGATCAAGTCAGCAGGCTTTCAGACCAGAACGGTGACGACTAGCGGTAAACTATCATCGCTAGAGAATCCAATTCCATGCTGTAAACCCCTTTGAAAAAGTCGCGGCAACCGCAAGGCAGCCAGTGTGAAGAGGACTGGTGGTAAATTCAGGCAACCGCCATTTCTCTCCGACATGTTTAGGGCCGGGCTCAACATCGAGAAGGACGTAAAGAAAAGGGAGGAAGGAGTAAAGGATGAGTAGCAAACCATTGTCCGTAGATACCTATACACGAGTTAAACGATTAGCAATCTGGCTCTTTCTTGCCTCTCAAAGGTAAACCACGAAGACACATACTGAAGTTTCTTGAGCGGAATTCCTCTGCCAATGTCATGGTGGATGATATAAGTTTATATTCGAAGAGAGAACAAGTATGTCTGTATACAGTATGATTGTCTCACTGAGATGAACCAAAGATGGAGTTCGTGTGTGGGATGAAGACGGTGAGAACGTTTGATTGTTGACGCTCACAATAAACTGTGGCTGAGCAGATGCGATTGACAGGTGCGGGTATGGGCCAGGTTGCCAGATCGGGTCGATCCCGTTCACCGCCCGCGGCAAAACTGGGTAGCTAGGTACAGAGGTATTCGGCTTGCATAACTCCATCCAAACAACCTCAGATACCTCAATCTTCGCAGAAGAGCTCCATAGAGAACGTGTATTGGACATCAGGACTCTGTGGAGGCTCACGACTGAGCTGCTAACCTCTCTATATCTACCGCAATGGACTCTGTTGACTCCAAGCATACCCGGGCTGTCTCCAGATGTAAGGACAAGATAGAAAGCTCGATATCTACTGCTTAAGCTGATATCTGTTTCTCTCAGCTTCAAGACCTCGTAGCTCGACAAGGGGACCTTTAGAAGAATTCAATGAGTGAGCCGAACTCTGATACCCCGAAGCCACGAGGATATGCTGACAAGGAAATAGCCCCCTCGGCTCAGCTGATATCAATGTATCATCTACTCCTCTTGTACAAGATGAAGCTCAGACTGGGATTTACTCGGGTCACACCCTTACCGCATTAGACCCGCTGGCGCCAAGTGAGCTACCACCGGGCGTGGAGAAAGACCTGTCGTATCTCCTTCGCTACGACGTCTATCATTCCCTGTCACAAATTGATATTCCACATCCACTGCGTTCGGAGTTTGTCACGCCAGCTCCTGATGAACTATTGAGCTCATCCTTGGGTAAAGTTGAGAAATTGTTGGCTGAGGGCCACTTCTTACTCGCCGCTTATCTATGCGGAACCATCCTGACTTCTCGTTCTCTCTCGCCAACTGATACCAAGCTGATTTTTGGGCTTTTCTATACACGTCTAGCGTGTTTAGAACTGTCTGGAAATGCTATTCTAGCAGCGCAAGAATCAAAGGCCCTTGAAGACTTGACTTCGGCCTTTTATTACGTTGACTTCAACCAAGACGCATCCGCGAAAGAAACCCCTCAGAAACCGTCAGTTCATGCCCGCCATATCGTGCCATGGCCACTGCGAGTTCTAGCAGTGAGACTCCAGAGCATCGGGTTTGGTGATTCTCGCCGAGGCATTGGCGGCCTCTACGAACTTGGCCTCGAGGCGCGAAGGGAAATCATGCGAACGGACTTAACACAATCGGAGCGAGAAATCTGGAGGGATAGATTGGCTGATCTCGGAATCAGAAGCGTGAATGCCTTGATTGAGATGGGGGATCTTGATGCAGCTAGAAGGTCACTGGACAGCCTGAAAATATCGGACGCGGAAGCCGCGATAAACAGGTCAAGAAAAGTGCTTCTCTTCTTGATGATTGGCGACATTGACGCCGCAAAGAAAGTGTACGAGGAAGCAGGCATGCCCAATGAGAGTATCCTTAAGCCGCTCCTCAGCATGGCGGAAGGCCAGTACAACGATGCAGTGGCCGAATGGAGGGCACTTCTCGAGAATGGCGAAGAGAATAATGATAAAGCCTTGATTTCGCAGAATTTGGCCGTCTGTTTATTATATACAGGACAGCTGAATGAGGTAAGTCGATACATCTTCGGTCCGATATTTCTCGCCGAGGACGTTAAAGCTGACGCTTACTCACAGGCTCGTCAAATTCTGGAGTCGTTGGTTGCTGCTAACCATTCGTTTGGCAGCTTGGTGTTCAATCTGTCCACGGTCTACGAGCTTTGCTCCGACAAGGCTAGTATACTCAAGACCAGTCTTGCCGAGTCTGTTGCCAAGCAGCCCATCTCAGGCGATCTCAATCTTGATCGGCCCAGTGCGGATTTCAAGTTATGAAATTGACGCATTCCAAAACGGCCTACATTGATGTCCTGCATTGGGAGGGATAGCAATACTCTATTTCTTCTCAACACTATCTAAGGTCTAACCAGCTAATGATGAATAATCCAATGAGGCATCTGACGCTCATGCTGTCTCATGCTGTCTCATGCCACCCCAAACAAACACCATGACTGTGCAATGCCTCAAATGCTCACTTTGACACCGAAGCGTGAGAACGATCGTTATAAATGAATCAATGAGCCAACGCCTTTTCACTCGCTGTTCTTGATTGGTGCCACTTTGGGCTTAGGTTTCCGAATGACTACCTTGTCACCTTCAAGCTGCCAACCCAAGCCTTCTTTCTCCACCAATTTCTCCCAAGTCCACTGTCTCCCATCTCCTGTACAGCCTTCGACAATCCAGCTCACGTGGACGTTGAGATAAGCACTGCCGACGGCTTTCAGCGCATGCCTCCGGACACGGTCCTCGGCCCAATTGATCACAGCCCGCGTAGGTGAATCCACCTCGTTTCGGACCTGCCAAAAGGCAATCCAATTGTCATGCATCAGCGCTGCCAAAACACGGTCAACTACGTCCGACTTAAAGGCGTATTGAGTACGGGCGCGTGCACGCAGCTCGAAGGCAGAAACCATATCCCGTTGCCGACACGCATAGTCGAGAATCAAATATGATATGATGTCTTTCAGCTCCGAGTCGGGTAAAGGGTGAGAGGGTGAATGTAATGTTTCAAGAAGATAACGGAGAGAAGGGAAATATGAAGGTGGATGCTGAGCGCGAATGGAAACTGTGACCGAGAATACATGGACCTGCTGCTGGAAAGACACGGGAACTGAGGACGCGGTGGCTAGCACGGCTTCCCGGAGCTTGCGGAGAGACAACAGAAGAGTTGATAATTCCGTAGCCGGCTGAGGACCAGTCCGTGCTGTCTTGTTGCAGGACAACTGGAGGCGAGACGCCGGTGGGTTTCTTGTTGCGTCTGCAGAAGCACTGGTAGGAAGGGATGCGAAAGCCTCAATCAGGTTTCCGGCATGTCGAGCACAAAACTCCATCCATCGATTCTTAATGCGCTCAAAATATTTCTTTTGTTCCTTGTGATCTAGGAGCCTGCGAGGGATCAGCTCAATGAACAACTTCCCGCCCCGTGTGTCCCTCCGATCTCCTCATTGAAGGTTGATGCGCACATACAGCCGATCACCTTTGGACACAAATCCCACCACCTCAAGAGGATCCCTGTCCTTCAGAGGCTTCAAGCGGCTTTCGGAAAATCGAGCCGAACGAGCTGCGGGACCTGCCATGGCTGGCAATGTGCCGTAATGAAGAGTGGGATGGTGAATTGCGTCATGAGGGGAGATAACAGCTTTGGCGCTGTCGTCTGTCTGGTGTGATCATGGATCGTCAACTCGTGGAAGGAATTACTCCACTGCCCTGACCGCTTGTTTGGTTTGTTTGCTTGGTTTTTCCTGTTTGCTTAGAGTGGGACGCCGAGGTTCCTTTTTCCCCCAACGTGACAATTCCGAGTGATTCCCAACGGTCTATTTATCCAAGGTACCTTTTTCAACAATTGCTTCTGTCTCGAATTATAATACTCATCGGTCCTTAGCATCCTCTCAACTGTTTGTGGTCCTTCAATTCGTAGTTGTGGTGACAAAATTGTGTTGATCTGCTCAAGTTTCTTCCCGACCCGCTCCTATACTTGTTTGCATACTTTTGCTGCATGTGAAGAAACATGTCTGCTCGCCAACGTCGTCCCGCTGAGAGCTATCAAAATGGATCGAATTCGTCTCAGCCTGCTGCTATAGCTTCTGCAGTTCTCGAAAAGCCGCCGGAGGTCGTGAAAAAACTTCTTCATTGGGACGACCTGCCGCATTGGCAACGTGATAATCACCACATCCACACGGGATACCGACCAGCCTCGTTCTCGTTTCTCGTGTCCTTTCAATCTCTCACGTACCTCCACAACGAAACGGTCAACATCTATAGTCATCTTCTACCGTCGCTACTGTCTATTCCCGCTGCGTACTTACTGTACCAAGAGCTTGTTCCTCGCTATGAGACTGCCACAAGGGACGATATCTTTGCCTTTGGTTGCTTCTTTGCAGGAGCTGCCTTTTGCTTGGGGATGTCGGCGACATATCATACCATATCCAACCACTCTCCCCTGGTCGCTCGCATAGGAAATACCTTTGACTATGTCGGTATCGTAGGCCTTATTGTGGGAAGTTTCGTGCCCAGCGTCTACTATGGCTTCTACTGCGTTCCAGCCCTCCAACGACTGTACTGGACGATGATCTGCACTATTGGTCTTGGCTGCGTTATTGTCTCTGTTCTGCCTAAGTTCCGGACGCCTCAATGGCGGCCTTTCCGCGCAGCCATGTTTGTCGGCATGGGTCTGTCAGCGGTGTTTCCTGTGCTGCACGGGTTGCAGATGTTCGGGTTCGACCAGATGACGCGCCAGATTGGGCTCGGATGGCTTCTTCTGCAGGGGTTCCTTTACATATTGGGGGCTACAATCTATGCAGCTCGAGTTCCTGAACGTCTGCGGCCGGGCAAGTTCGATATACTGGGAAGCTCTCACCAGATCTTCCACATACTGGTGGTTTGCGCTGCTGCGGCTCATTTGACTGGCCTACTCAAAGCATTCGACTATCGACATAGTGGGATTGCAGGAAGCTGTCTGTTAGAGTCCAACTGACCTTCTGATTCGCTGCCAAAACTGATAGAATCACGCGCACAATGCATTACTCTGGAACAACATGTTTTTGGTTGACGTATGTAGCCGCTACCGTATCAGTAGATGAGAAAGATGACGCGTGCTGATGGTGACTTCTCGAGGACGACACGAGATTTGACACGAGATTTGTCCAACTCAACTCACCCCCTTGCTGACAGTCGGGCATGCGGGAGCTCTTCCACGATGTGAATTGGCAAACTCAAAAACGCCATGCAAGCATACAAGGTGTTTCTGGAAGCATCACCTGGCTTCGATCAAGAATTGATTTGGCATGCTCACCGCTTGCTTCCCGGCCACTCGAGCTGGACAGACGAATAGAGAGTCGCACCTAGAATTCTCCAGCTCACATGGCGTGACTGTCATGCATCTCGGGTGATCATCTCACTCTGAAAGACAGCAAAGTCATTGGACACTGTGACTGACGGCACCAATGGCTCAGCTCAGAGGTGGTGGCTTCACTGGGTAGGACTTAATTACTATCATCTCATCATCACACCACTGTGTCTGTTGATAATGTTGCATCGACGCTGCCCTCTTCAGGCCGCCATTGCCAGGTGAGAATGGTCGCCGCTTAATCACCCATCCTTAGCAAATCAGCTGGCAGCCAAGTCATCCGGCAACTGCCCCTTTGGGATCAGCTTAGTCTGGGCCCGTGGGACTACAGTAAGGACTGTTGACGATTGTTGGTCGCTCTTATGCGTGGGGGATCAGACGGAGCATTTGGGTTTCACAGCGGCTGACTTCGTATGCGGTTGCCGTCGGTTAGGGAATCCTGATGCGGACAGTGACTCTAAGTTCTGCATTCCAGTTATATAAGAGGGGGTTGGTTGGTTGGTTGAAGTCACCGTCCGAGGGTATTCTGCCTTCCCATCATATCGGCCTGGTTGCTTTGGATGCTTGTCAGGGTGGCGCCAGCACTGGATCGCTTATCCGGCGAGGGTCTCCTCACATGAGATATTTGTCTCATAAGCCGGCAGGAATAGATCAAATAAGCATCCCCCGAAGGACAAAAAGGCTTGCCTTCTGGTCCAATCTGCACAGATGTATGCAGGATCCGATCAGCCTTCCGGCCACCGTGGAGACACACCCCGACTCCGGGCCGCTTGCGAGAATTGCAGACAATCAAAGGTGAAATGCAACCTTTCTGGAAAGAGTACCTGCATCCGGTGTCTTCGTCACGGGCTCCCTTGTCGATATCGACTCGCCAATCGGTCAGGAAAACCCAAGGGCAGTAAGAACAGAGCCACGTTGAAGAAGCTGGGACAACTGCCGGACGAGAAGCCTGTATTACGTGCTTTGAAGGGAAAGCATAACCCAGACACCGTCATGGACAACCATAGTCGCTCGACATGCGAAAGGACTCGAGTGCTTCAGAGCAATGAGGAAAACGTGTGTTGCAATCTGGTGGATGGGTCGGATAGAATGCTAACAAACTTCGCACAGTTCCACGAGAGCCCTAGTAGCCAGGACACCAACCTCACGGCTGACGCGTCCACATCCGTGTTCGCATATTCTTCCTTTCAAAAACCGCTGCCACCTGCAGATACAGTATATATGCAAGCGTCTATGTCACCGACGTTTCTTCAAAAGGAGTTCATCACCAAAGGCCTCACGAGCTGTCCCCTCGCAGTCCACATTCCCGATGCACCGCAACCGACGTGTGCATGTGGAGGAACAGTGGTGTTTCATATGAACCAGCTGAGGGACATGATGGCCAACGCCGGCCAGCTGCGACTCGATCAGATGCTGCAGGGAATCAAGGTAGCTCTGTCCGTCTGCCAAGGATTCCTGCAATGCAGAAATTGCCCAAAAGACAGCACTAGTCTGCTGTTACCTATCTCTACGGTAGACTTTACACTGCAATTATTCGAATACTGGATATCGTACGGGCTGGCGGCGCAGCATTCAGTGGGAGCCGAGAGTGCAAGGACGAGATATGGAGACTATGAACTGTGTTCGGAGGAAAGTTGGTGGATCAGTCGCTTCCTGCTCCGTGCGCGACTCGTCCAGTGCAAGGAGATGTTTGCTGTACTGCAGGAGGCGATCGATGCCTGCCTCGGATCACCCTCCGGTCATCTCGGGCAAGGGTGGTTGTACGATGAGAACCGCGGCGGCAGCTGTCTCGATCAGATTCTTCGGGGGTACGAAGCAACTGTGGAAGCTTTCTTGCGTTGTTTATCGGGTAATGATGTATGACATACTTAAATTTATACTCGTCCGTAGTCTACTTGAACGAGATTTCGACTGTTGCCGTGATGTAGTAGTACTGTAGTTCCCATAAGCAGGACGGCTCTCGGCTTTGACGGGCCTCGGCAATTACCCGCTATACTCTCCCCTCACGAATCAATATAAGCTACCAGCACCTCGTTCTATATTTCAGAAAAACATCTGCTTGCAATTCAATTCAATTCAATTCAATCCATATACAAAGTAAAGTAGAATCCAAAACCAACATGGCCGCCCGCCTCGCCCAGGTCAACGCCCACCTCAACTACCCAGCCGGCCTCCTCGCAGGCAAAGTCGCCATCATCACCGGCTCAGGCCAGGGCATCGGCGCCGAAGCAGCCCGGCTCTTCGCCAACGAAGGCGCAAAGGTCATCGTCGCTGATATTGACGCTGGTGTGTGTCCATCCCGCTGCACTTGAAGATCAGTAACTAACACCCCACAGAAAAAGCCACCGCCGTCGCCAACGCCATCAACGCCGCTGGCGCAGGACGCGCCCTCCCCGTCGTAGGCGATATCCTCGACGACGCCTATATCAAGGATCTCGTCTCCAAGGCGGCGGACTTCGGCAACGGGAAGATCCATATCCTCGTGAATAATGCGGGGTTTACCTGGGATGGGGTGATTCATAAGGTTTGTTTTGCATCTCTCTCCCTTGCGCTTTTCGCTTTGAGCTATGAGCTAGTTACGAATGTTTCGCTGACGGAGTAGATTACCGATAAACAATGGGACACGATGCTGGCGGTGCACAACACTGCGCCGTTCAAGCTGATTCGGGCCGCGGCGCCGTATTTCCGGGTGAAGGATGGGGAGGACCGGGTGATTATCAATATTAGTTCTACGAGTGGGATTCACGGGAATGCGTACGTCTCCATCTTCCCTTCATCCTAGGGACATAGTATAGTGGGATACTGATGATGCTACAGAGGACAAGCCAACTACGCGCTCGCCAAAGCCGGGCTGGTCGGACTGACCAAGACAATCACAAAGGAATGGGGTCCGGCGTATGGGGTGCGGGCCAACACGATTGCGTTTGGGTTCGTCAAGACGCGGTTGACGGCTGCGAAGGAAGAAGGCGCGTTCATCACCACGCCTGACGGGACCAAGGTTGCGCTGGGGATCCCCGGGAAGCAGCTGGCTGGGCGCAAGGGGGACGAGAAGCAGGCGTATCCGGATATTCCACTGGGGCGGCCGGCGAGTCCCGAGGAGGCGGCCCGGGCGATTCTGGGGGTTTGCAGTCCTTACTTTTCGTATGTGAGTGGGGAGACAATCCGGGTGACGGGAGGCCGTAATACGTGATCATGCTTGGTTGCATTGCTTGGGTTCGTACAGATATACTACGGAGTACAGTGTGATATCAAATCATGTCGAGTTATATACATATCCAGACCGCTTAGTGAGTAGCCATGCTGCAGTTCATGAGCGTCTTGACGTGGCAGGCGCAGCAAATAGAGACAAAACCAATGTGCTCCGTACTCCGTCTAGTTCCACGTCAGCCTATGTGTGCACAGCAGTCACTTGGTTGGCACGATGCTGACGGACGGCGCCGACAAGGCACACTGGCCACAGCCTAGCTGATGAGCGGCTTCGGTGTGCTCGATATAGAGCGCAGAGCGTAGGACAGGAAGCGTCGTGCAGGACGTATACAGAAGTGAGAATGGAGGGAAAGTCGTTGTCAAAAGTCTATTGTATATGTGTATTGATTCCAAAATGGACGAGCCTGATCGGCTAATGAACCTTGCACAATCTTACACACACGTAAGAATCGAACCTATCCTCCAGTCCAGCGGAGACATATCTCCAAACCTCGCAAGTCGCTCTAACCAAGCGAATTAAACAAATCACTATTTCCTCCCAATGCTTCCGTGGTATATCCATGCCACTGCCGTCGTCCATAATAGACCATGGCAAAAATGAACAAGGTGAAAAGCAGTACAGGCAATGCTTCTCTGATCCGGGGTATTTCTTTTCTTTCAGAAAAATGCTCTTCAAGCCCAACACCACAACACCAAACCAGTCACATGAAACATAAGAAGCCGACCAGATATCAAATAACCCAAAGATCCACCCGTAAATAGTAACATATTAATTAAGACAAAACAGTGTGCAGAGAAGAGGTCCCGGAACTCAGCGGATGCTGTGCTGACTGGCGGTTAACCAGATAATCCAGGCGGAGGTCACCCAGGAGTCCAGGGAAAAAAAAGATTCAACATTAAGGCGTATGTCCAGAAGAAGGGGGAATGATGTAAAAAGAAGCCGAATGAAAACTGGGGCCGTATAAAATGTTGTGGGAATCCAGTTCCTGATGTTGAATAGATGGCGTAAATCGTTAAGTTTGCATTAATTGGGTTTTGTCCACTTTCTTCCACCCTAGCAGACGCATAATGCCTGATGGCCCGGCTGCTGGATAACAATGGCCTCCGAGATGTCCTTGCATGTCAGGGAGTCCATACAAAGGTCGCCTTGACAGTCCGTCTCCGGCTCATACTCCACGGAAGACATCGACGGAACGCTGTCCATATCGGTAAATACTTCCGTGTAGCAAGAGCTATCGGATGCGGCAGACTCGGAGTAATTTGAGTAGTGAGACGAATCGGAAGAGGATGTCGATGGCTGCGTGTTGAAAGTATGCACAGGGACAGACACAGGGACCTGTGGCCCACTGATGACGTCGTAAGACAGGGGTCCATGAGGAGCAACCCAGGGGGTCACTGGGTTGAGAGTGAATTGAGGGCAATCCAGGATCAACTGACGAAGCTCCGGGATGGTAATTCTCTTAGAGGGGTCGCACTCGAATATGCGGCTCAAGATGCAAACCAGGTCATCTGACAAGGGCAGAATGGACTTGAGGAAGTAAGGATCCTTGAGATAGGCCCGGAATGTGGAGTCCTCGATCGAGGCACGTTTCCATGGGTTGCGCCCGCAAGTGAGGTTAACCAAAATCACTCCCAGGCTCCACACATCATTGGGGGCCGACGCATAGCAAGACAATGGTCGGGGATTCGGTTGCTGGCATTCTTCAAATATTCAAGTCAGCCGAATGAACGCAATAAGAAGAGGGCAAGTAAAATTACCTGGAGACATGTAGAATGTGGAACCGCAACCGAAGTCCGAGGTGAAATAATCCGTGGTAGCAAGGCCAAAGTCGGCCAGTTTGACCGTCAGGCCCTGATCGGTCACCAAGATGTTCTCCGGCTTGAGGTCCCGGTGGTAAATTCCTAAGGAGTGGCAATACTGGACGGCATCCAGGATCTGGAGAAAGACGCGTTTGACCAAGGGATCGTTGCCCACAAAGTTGCCCTTTTCGGTGATGCTGGAGAACAGATCACCCTCGGGGCAGAATTCGATGACCACATAGGTACAGTCGACGGAATCCATTATACGAACCAGGGAAACCACATTGGGATGTTGGCTAGCCAAATGGTGGAGCTTGATCTCGCGCTGTTGGAACTTGAGCTGCCGGGCATCAAGTCCGACCTTGTTTAGTGCTTTGACGGCATACACCACATTGGTGTGGATGTCGACGGCGGTGTAGACAACGCCGTACGCACCAACTCCAAGAATGCCTGTCAGTTCCAGCCGGTTGGCTAGAAGGTATCCCAGGCGGTCTTCCGGAGCATAAACACGGGAGGTGGGAGAAGGCGGAGGAGTTGGAAGCATGGGGGGATACATGCCGAAGGGATTTGGGGAGAGCATTAAGGGCAGATGTGATATAGAGGCGAGAGACTGGAAAGGATGCACAGGGATATGCTGCCTTCCAGCAAGGTAGAAATGATTTGTAGTGGATAGTCCGACTGATGGGAGACTCCTTAATGGAAAGATCCAAATCCAAACGGCCTGGTGGTAGCGGTGATATCCAAAAGGGAGAGTCGTTCAAGGCACAAGGGATATTTATTTTCGACTCAGGTATCCATTGGAAGAAGCAAGATGGTTCCAAGTCTAATCCAAAATCCTAGGGAATGGCCTGTAAAGGAAGATGTCGTTGGTGGCTTGTTGTTGCGGTAGTAATAGATGTTGGTTGTATGATTGTTGGTGTTGCACTGCCTTATGGAGATGCGGCGTCCAGAACCCACAGGGAGATTGGGGGTCCGATGATGTTGGGGGTCGTGGAAGAGATGTTGGAGGATTATATCAATGGTCGACTGTTTAAAGAAGAGAGCTGTCTTGAAGAAGAGAAGATATATCCAAAAATAATATAACAAAAAGACAGAAAGGAAAAGGAATACAGCAGGAAAAGAGTCCACGCAAACCAGACGACGAAATGGAGATGATGATGATGATGAAGGAAGTACGGAGTAAGTATAAGGGGAAGAAGGGATATGATTTATGATGATCAGAAGGAGGCGATAGGGGACGGCGGAGGAGGCGAGAATAATAATAATAATAATAATGGGAAAACGGAAAAAGTAAGTAATAATAATGATCAATAATAATACACTAGCATAGAGTAGGTAGCGCTAAACGGGTGGAAATAACACCACTTATTTAGATATGAGCACGGAGTGGACAAGGCGCAGACTCAGGCTCAGGCTACAAGCTACACGGCCTCGTGGCCTGGACAAAATGTTATGGGGGTCAATAGTCGGTTAGTTAGTCACAGATTAGAAGTGGCCACCCATCCTTCTTCCCCTAAGAGAAATGGAATCTTCGATCCAACAGCCAAAGCCCACCCGTGGACCGTAACCAACCACCGCCGCTAAGTTTAGATAACGACTAATAATAATCGTAGATAGTCGCAGGCGACGTGTTAGCTAGAGCAAAAATAATACGACCAGAAAGAAAAGGCAAAACAAATCAACCAACGTAATGGGGCAGTTACATTAAGCGCAGGGCAAACAACGAGCGCGGATTGGAAGGGGTGACTGGAGCTGTGGGGATTTGCCCCCACCAGACTAAATATGTATGATGCTTACACTAGGCGCTTTAGGGTCCAGCTTCAAGAAGGCAAGGAAGGGGGTGGGAGCAATCAGGGAGCAATCAGGGAGCAATCAACTGTCTAGTAATCTTGGTGCTGAGTACGAGGTCGGTAGGTAGTCTAAACAGGTAACTATCAGCCTGAGTTCGGTACTGGAACCGACCAGTCCGCGTCTCCCCTTCAGCACCAACAGAAGGCGAATCTGGTTCATGGAAGCATCCAGCCGAAAAGGACTGCAACTGCTTATCCCAGTTCAACTCTAGGTCAGTCCCAACGGCTACGTAGGGTGAATTAGACTAGTAGTATTTCCAAGTTTCAAGATCTTGGTTCTGAAGCACAAGTGCTACGAAACATTGCCAGGGAGGCAAATAATTGTGTCTCAAATGTGCACAAGTGCGTGGAGAGATCCAGAGATCAGCTCCAAACGATGATGTCCTCAGGCGTCACAAGGTCATAACTGAACCTCTCTGTCATATCGGTTACCTCCACCTTAGGCTGGTAGCTAGGTACCGTACCTAGGTTGGGAGTTGGCTGCACCTATCAAGTCCGAGAGTTCTCGCATGATAGGCTGAGATCAGAGAGGCTAGCCTCCGTCTGGATCCGAACGATGGCAACAACACCGGTTGCCGTGGCTGTACAAACTCCAGAACCACAAGAAGGAAGGACTCGATCCGCAGATCCTTTGATTATTTGCTGTTGGGTCTGGGAAATCCTGATGGAGGCGGTGAACGGTGTGACAGGTACACCTAAGCTATGCAGATAGTCCCACCCCATACCTGCAGTGGCGCAGTCTCATCATTGGCTGATTGCGGAACCCCACGGATGATGCATCCGCGCTGGGTATTGTGATTGGAGTATCTTCTGGCAGGATGGCGATGGCCCTGTTGCCTTGTCTTTTTTGCAAGTCATACGCAGGAGTATTCCTTGGGCGCTAAGAACAGAGCCTTGGCGATAGTCTCAAGGATTAAGCCTCAGGGAGGAGTTTCGAATAGGAGAATATTCATAAGGAGAGAATGGGGTCGACCCACTCTTTCATTCATGATGATGAAGATAGCCTTATTTGATGATCCTGCTGCAGCCTAGATGGGTATGAGATACTCTTTTTGTGCCTATACATCAGCTTGGATGTACTACTCGAGTACTACGGTGTACGAACTTGCGGTGTTTGCCAGCTCAATTCCCCACAGTCACGGTCGATATGGAAGACTGGACTCTGTTGAGCAGGTCTAGAGTCATTTAGAGTCACTTACGAAGTCAATCAAGATGGAAACTAGCGGAGTGAGAACGAGGAGATACCAAATCAAAAACCCCAAACACAAAACAAGTCACATCCAGCCACTGGGGCCGCCCATAATCATCACTCAAAGCCAAGCAGGCATGTCCTCCTCCCGGGCAGGGATCCTCCGTACGCGGATATGATATGCGCTCACAAAAATAGGACAATTACACAACTATCTGGTTGAATGTCGTGGTGGCCAATTCTAAAGTCATTGAAGGACAGATACAGTAGGTAGCGGGATGATGATGTACGAGACTACGTACCTTATGGACTAGGCTAGGTATCAATCAACCTTCCACACACACGCACACACCGTCTCTTTCCGTCCCGATCAACAACAACAACAAAAGTCTAAGTCTAAGACCCCAGCATGCTGAAACCTTGTTCCTCCTGGTTGAGACGGATCTGGTTCAAGTGGCACAGAGCACCAGTTAGTTACTGTAGATAGATACGGTAGGAAGGAAGGTAATGGTAAAGTGAGGCAATCATGGAGGGCCGCCTTGACCAATGATTAGCCCAGTTCGTCCGCTTCGAGAACGCCCAACCCCAGCGAATGACAGCCAGCAGAGTCGATGATTGGCTCTTTTGTTGCCACGTTTGCTGTCCGAGAGTTTGCTGGTGGAGACTCCTAGATCGGAGGAGTGGAGCACATTGGCTGTGCTATGCTAGAGTCCACCTGGTCGCATAACTTGTCAAAGCAAGGCGTCCATTCCGTGTCTGACAGTCTGCACGGAATATGAGAAGGATCAAGCTGCTGTACAGAGTACGGGCCACGGAGTATTAAACCAGCTGGTGCACAATGGCCCCCTCATTGGAACCAGGGGATATACAGCGCCGCAAAAAGGAAGGGTCATAGGAGCACCATCCTTTGTGTGCGGCGTGTAGGCGTTTTGGTTGCCGGAAGCTTGCCTGGCGGTCGAGGTAGGCTCGTGTGACAGGTCTTGAAGCATCTGGCACAATGACTATCTACCACTTTGCGACTCTACGTAGGAACTGGTTTTCCTGGCTTCCATTGGCTATCAGAGTATCCAAGGATATCAGTTACATCTGTCTGAACATTCTGCCGGGCTACATATCGAGGAGCAGGCCTGCCAATGGATCAGTCCGCAACCATGCCATTTTGTGAACTTGAATGGAAGGGGATATTAAGAGAAATGATGCAAGACTTATCTCCCTAAGTCGAAGACGAGATGAGGGGTGGAGTTGAAACGAATTTACCCTGTTTTGATATGAAGGGCAAGGATCTCTACCGTTATTGCCATTAATAGCGGAAGTCCTCTATACACCCAGACAATCTGATACATCGCTAAGACCAACTACCAACCACCATCCTATCAATACAAAGCAACAATGTACCCCAGACGATCATGCATCACACTCTGCTCTATACATGCATACTTGTCTCATAGGTAACCTGTACAGTGTCTGACCTGTAGATCTAGGGCCAGACCTAAGTACATGCCAGGTAGTCTATTCCTCAGAGATTCCCCCTACGGCAACATCAACCCAGCAGCTAAGGGCTACATAGAATATCACAGTCCTCATTCTGTCTATCTGATCATCTTCATACTCGCAATAATTCATCATCCACTGGAGACTACGGCGGCATCATCCCCGCAAACCCACTGCATCCGTCTACTAGTGTATGTACTCAGTACTCTATATATTCTCCGCACTCTATAAGACGTACTTGTGGTTTGCTAAGTATATCCCTTGCTTTGCCTCCACTGTCAACGGCTACCAGACGTCATTGCCTGTTGCCTATTCTGGAAATGACTCTCTTCATCAACTACTTCCCAGATAGTACAATAGGCGATGGAGATCGAGATGGACAATTGTGCCGCGTGGATCGATCCTTCGATCGTCTTGGTGTCTGATGCTGTGTGCCCGTTGTTTGCCACCGCCCCCCAATTATCATTGTTTCAATGTCATCATCATTCCTCCGATGCCTTACCAAATCGGATGGAATTCATCTTGTCCTCGCCGTCGTCCATCCTGGGAAGCGACAGGTAGGTATGCTTCGTGGTTGGCCAGTCTATCTCTCCTATCCTCATGATCTACATATTTTCCTGGAGTTTGTGGCCAAAATGTATTGGCAATCAGTGGCAATGGGCAAGACCACGGTGCTGCCTGATCGTTGTGTAGGGTTGAGCTCTCCCCCTTATTCCCACCCCGTAAATCGTAAGGGCTATCGAACTTACTGTGTAGATTGATCGTTCGATCATAGTACTCTCATTCGATGATCAGGTATGATCGGGATATTCCATTCAATGGGCATGCCTGAATAGAAGCCTACTGACGCCAAATTCTGCCAGAAATACCAAGTAGTATATACAATCACGTAATAGTATGTCGCAGTTGTGACACCCCCAACGCCGCTGCCTATGCCTTGGGCCGCGCAATGAACGGATGCCTCAACGCTTCAGCCGGTGTGCACCGCTTCTCCGGGTTGAGACTCAGGCAGCGGTCCAACAGATCCACAAACAACGCCAGTTCCTTTGCCTCACCATCCGTCATTCCTTTGGCGTTTTTGCCCATCAACCTGGTCCTAAGGTCACGCGTGGGTTTCTTGAAGTCGAGGACCTTCGTAACCAGACGTCCTGTAATCTTATCCTCTTCCGTGCTGTGGAAATTGAGCATATCATCAAAATGCTGGTGGGTCAAGGTCCCTTTCCGGAGAAGTTTGGGAGGGTATTTGCCACGGCATTCCATGATCGAGCGTAACATCTGGTTGTTGTTTCGCCCGGTGAACAAGATCTTGCCTGTGTACAGTTCGAAGAGCGTACACCCGATCGACCAAACATCAATTGCATGGTCGTACGGGATCCCAAGGATGATTTCTGGGGCACGATAGAACCGACTGACCAGATACGGCGTGATCTCGTTCTCCGTGGCCGGTGAAGCCGATCCCAGGTCACACACCTTGAGCACGTTACGCTGCTCATTCACGAGCAGGTTGTCGGGCTTCAAGTCAGCATGAAGGATATTGCACTTTCGAAGCAGACTGAGTCCAAGGAAGATCTGCTGTGCATACGCTCGGATGGCGCGTAGGTTCAAGCCCACATCCCGTCCGAATTTCTTCAAGACCTCTCGTAGGTTCATGCTCAGATTCTCAAAGACCATGCACAGATGGCCCTTGTGGTCGAAATGTCGCTCAAAACGGATGACGTGCTTCTTATCCTCCGGGTCGGCCTCGCGAAGTTGCTCTAAGATGCCAATTTCTTTCAATCCTGCTTTCCTCATGGTGTCGTTCTGTCGGATGATCTTGATCGCTACAAGACCGCCGGTTTTGGCGTCTGTTGCGCGAACCACGGATGAAAACATTCCCTTGCCCAAATTCTGCTGGACATGATATCGTCCATTGATCAACTCACCCAGCCGGACATTATAGTACCCTTCTGGATCGTCCCAGTTATCCATCATGCTGATGTCGAGCTCTTGCGGCTGAGGCACCGGCACGGCCGAGGCATGTGTAGGTTGCGTAGTTTCCTCCTTATCTTCCGCGAACATGTCATCGTCGTCCTCTGCGAACATATCATAAGGATCTTTCGCCTTGACTTCGGATTGCTGGGCTTGGGGGGCATCTGGCATCAGAACATCCTGCTTGGCGGTCTGCGTTTCGTCGTAGCGAGCCGAAGACATGTCTCCATTGGAGTCTCCTGCATCATGCTTCTGTCTTTCTGCTTTCATGTCAATGGTCGGATCGTAATCCGCCGCAGATGGCTCATCTTTATCTGCACCGTCCGTAGGTGCATCGTGATTAGCTATATCAGCATTATTTCCAAACTCTGGGAAAGAATCACCGGCGCTATCGTTGGGTGCTTCGGAAGCCGACCGTTGTGGAGAGACTATTGATAAAGCAGAATTAGTTCAAAAACGTTCAAACTATTCATTGAGAGTACCTTGAGAGTAGGGAGAGAAAAACCCACCTGAGGCAGCATTACTGGATCGCATCGCATCCAAGCTCGGAGTTGGCGTAGATGAATCAGTATCAGCACCAATATGAGCTTGCAGACGCAGAGGCGTTGCTTGACCTCTATACTTTGCCTTGATAGCTTCGCGTCGTTTGCGGCGAGCTTCTAACCGAGCTGCCTCATCGAGCGCTTCAGCAGGTTCGTCTGCAGTGTCTTGACTTTCTTGTACTGAGGGCCCAGTTGCACTAGAGTCCGAGTCAGCGATGCATGAATCTCAAAAAAGGTACAGGGCAACTATACCTGTCTTCAACGCGTGAGGAAGGATGAGAAGGAAACTGCAGCACCTGATTCTTTCGAACTTCAGCATCTTGTCTAGAATCTTGAGCGACGACCGGAGGGTTCCCTCGCTCGCTCACTAACTGTTCAGTAGATGACCTTCGTCTTTCAGTATCGCGGGATGCCACGCTGCCCTCTCTATGAGAATCCCATTCGTCGCCCGAGTACTGTTTGGGTTTTCGTATTTCCCGGTAGGGTGATCGGCTTCGTGTCCGAGGTGGCTTATCCCCACGTCGATCATAGTCATCCGTGTATCGGAGACCACCACCGTAATAATCGTCTCGGTCATAATCGTGATAAGGTCTAGCGCGTACATGGGAAGTAGGGTTTCGATTATAATGTCTGTCATCGTTATGCCTGGGACCTCCGCGTCGAGATGGTTCGTTTCGATAACGCCTCTCGTGAAAGTCATCCTCGCGCCGACGTTTCTGCCCTCGGTAGTCTCGATAGGGTGAGCGAGAGCGGGATCGCGATCGCGAACGCGACCAAGTCCTCGTCCTGGACCTCCGTTGGCGTGGCGATCTGCCTACAGATGCTGGAGACCTGAGGGCGGACGATGTACTGACTCTGGTTTGACGGTCAACGCTGGTGCCATTAAGAGGAAGTTGCGACGTAGTTGCCTTCGTCTCTGAACCTGATTCGATGATCTCACCCTCAGAAGGGGTCGATGGAGACCTCGACCTACGTGACGCCATTGCTAGAATGGAGCGAGCACGGGATTTTCAAACTTTCAAAGGGCCTGAGAATTTGATCGTGGCTTTCACGCGCAGCTTCAGAGAGAAGAGAGGAACAGAACTCCGGTCAGCAAAGTTGCTCCAGACAATCAGTTAATGGAGAGAGTGTATTGAGAAAGTCCAACCGGCTAGTGATGCCACGGCCTTTGCCAACTTGACTACCGTTTCGCACGAAGCATGTGCTTTTAACAAATTTCGCGTCAAGAGCACCCAGAGTCCTAAGATTCAGGCTGAAGAGAATGAGACGTTTAATAGCCTCTAAGGATGAAAAAAAACTACTGAAGAGATGAACAAGAGAGAATGAGACAGGATATGACGAAGTCTCAGTTGTTCCCTGGTGGCAGGCGGTGACTGACTGGTTTTGACCTTGGCTGTCTTGCTCGGGCGCTAGTGCCACCCCGCCCGCTGATAAGCATCTTTTTCCTCTCTTTTTCCTTAATTTTTTTTTTTTTTTTTTTTATCTACCCATTTCCCCACGTCGCAGCCATCTCCGTCTTTCATCTCGTTCTAGCGACTATTTTCATCTGTTTCTCCTTTTAAGACGTTCTACACAATGGGTGGTGCAAGCAGAGAAGGTATGCCGTCTCCCCCCCTGTGGATAATGCGGTACAGTTAACTAACTCATCTGCTTCCCAGGCGGCAAGGCCAAACCCTTGAAGTCCGCCAAGAAGGAGAAGAAGGACCTCGATGAGGATGATCTCGCCTTTAAGGAGAGACAGAGAGCCGGTATGTTCCTCTTGTATTCGCTGAGGCAAACTGGCCCGGCGCATTTGCTAACTACTGTTGATGAACAATAGAGGCCAAGGCGAAGAAGGAGTTGTTGGAGAAGGCGAAAGGCAAAGGCCCGTTGAACACTGGCCAGCAGGGTATCAAGAAATCGGGAAAGAAATAAATTGTCTTCCCAATGATCTGCGAATCATCGTTATGATATACAACGAGCCATGATGATCTACGACCGCACCTGTGGCGCGCATCCATGTTGGCATTGATTATGCAACTTTTATTACCCGAGCATATTCACTTCTTGAGAAATAACCATTTGAAATCAATGCACGCCCATAATAGTCAAGGGAGCGCGCATCATTTGCTTTAATCAGCAGAATGTATGCCGATCCATAACGCGCAGGCAGAATACAACACCTGAACTTCGAGATCAGAAACTCTTATTACTACTAAATGGGTATCACTGGCGCCCCTCTCAATAATTGCAGGATAAATCCGAATGATCTGCCAGCAGTGTAACATTAGCGAGAAGAGCGAATCTCGCGACTTGAGTCCCGCCAATAAAAAGGGTATTCGCAGAACAGAAAGGGGTATGGCTCAACCAACACACATTCACAGGCGGTGTACTGGAAGTCAAAGGGAACATAAATCAGACAAGGCGACAATTTACCAACGAAAGTCGAATCATAACAGTCGCAAGCAGAAATTCGAACCCGAAATTGACTGAAAGAAAGCTTTCAGCTGGTCACCCGCTTTACCCATAGACCGCTGTCTCCACCATACAAGTCTTGCTCGTCGCGTTTCTTCCAAAGTCTGAATAGCTTCATTCCAATCTCATGCTCCTCTCTCTTGATATCGGCTAATTCGTTGTTGAGACTGGCGACAGTCTTCTTGACCTCATTCCGAGCAGCCATGTCGTAAGCAATGGAGCTAGGCTGGATGACCTGGGTCAGTTCGTGAATAATTGTGTTAATGTTTGCCCTACGCCGTGCGAGGTTGTCCCTCCTTGCTTCCAGCATCTCAATGCGGTTTTGAGCTTGTTGTTCTGGTGGACAGGGGGGGAGGTCCTTGCCATTGTCAGCCTGGGACGGGGTTGGCTTCCTGGTTGGCTTCTTCCCCGGAGCCATGGCACTGGGAATGGGTCTTTTGCGGGACATGATTGAGGGCGCGTTCTCTGTAGACTGGGAAGCCGCATCGACGCTCTCACGACGACTAGGTGTAGGGCTATCGCTCTCCGTTGTGGCGCAAGTGGTTGCACTGAAGCGACTGACGGGTGCATGAGCCTGGTCTCCGGTGGGCAGCTTCAGCTCAGCGAGGGTGGCTTCCAGAGTGGGCCCTGGAATTTCGATACGGGGTGGAACATCGCTAGTCGCACTGATGGATGTTATCGGTTTCTTCGCAATTGATGGTTGCTGGCGACTTTTGCTAGGCTGGCGTTTGTCCGGTCCCAGGGTATTATCTGCGCCTCCAGTAATTGTTGTGACTACCGACGGGACGAAACCGAGGTATGAATAGTCTGGAGATGCACGGCCACTTTCCTTTGATCGATCGTTGTGATCGTTAGTCTTTGATTGATGGACACGTGATGACGATCTCTCCCTTGGCTTCTCCTGGATCGGATTTATCATTGCAGATCGCCCACTCGGACCCTTCCAAGGTTCACGCACTGCTAGAGAAAAAGGATTATCATTTTTTGGCGGTGACCGTTGCCGGCCCTCTGTGTTCTGTTCTTTTGAATGACCATGACCCTTGATCCATCTAGAAGCGGTGCTTGATCCCGTGTGTTGTGATCCAAAGGAGATATCTGTGGAAAGGTTGGGCGCGAATTTATCTGAGTGGCTTGTGGTTGGTGCATCGGAAAAACCATCCCATCGCGCTGTGCGATTCTGACTTGAGAGACCTTGCGTCGACGGTCTGTGGTCAGGTTGCGCAGAGCCCGCGCGCGTACGTGGGATTGGCAAATGGCTGGCGAACTTCGTGATGTTGTGTTCTCCGTTGGACGTCTGATTTGACTCAAACTCGAGAGAAGAGACACGTGAGCTACCTCGACTGTGATATGTGCGACCAATAGACATAGGCGAGTCCGGAGGTGAAATCTCTACACTCAGGTTTCCTGAGGCAGTTTCTGCGTCTTGATAAAACCTGCCATCGTTCTGATGGTCCAAGGTGACTGAGTGCTGGCGACTGTGATCGAACGTGTCCCGAGAATAAATGGACGAAGTAACACGATGACCTGAGTCGGGTCTATTCGCAGAAAAAGTCGAGTCTGAGGGATATCTGTGATTGTCAGCGGACGCTCCACCAGCCTGACAGCCACTTGCAATCTACACTTACTGTGGGACGAATGGTAGGCCTTTGGGCAGTTTCTCGCCCGTTCGAGCACCGGAACCCGAAGACTGGCACACATTATCAACTGAAGAATCCTTGACTAGCTCAAGGGGTCACAATTACCGGTTTCCGCGAGCGATGAAATGACACCTTTCCCCACATTTTGACCGAAGTTTCAAGTACTCTGATTGATGGACTGATGATCAGTGTTCTCCCCGAAATAGGTATGATTCGGGTGATTCGCTTAGGTGAATCAGAGAAAAACGAGAGACCAGGGTTATTCACTATGACATACCTCTTATCTACAAAACGAGAGAACAAGGAGTGAAGGCAACCAGCTAAGGGAAGGTAATCAGCCTGGTTTGACCGTACATTGACATGCCCGCATGTCACCGAACGGAAAAGGAGTCAATGCAGCTGGAGAAGGCTCGAGCAACTCCAATCAAGCTGGTAGGGAATGGTGTGTATCCAAGGAAATGCAAAGGAAGAAAGCAAGGAGTGACACAATATGGGAGAGCCCGAAAGAAAGACTGAGGGCGTAATCAGTCAAACCAATAAAAGGAAAGGTTAGAAAGATAGAAAGAAAGGAAACCTGACAACAACGTGCTGCTGAGCACTGCCAACAGAACCCCTCCGCAGATGATGAAAGCAAGCAATGAATGAATCAATCAAAACGACAAGAAGATGGAAAGGAAAAGTTGGTGGCAGAGTGAGCATGACGGCACTGAGCACATGCTTCTTTGTCGACACTAAAGTAAGATGACACTGTTTCAGATTTCTGTTGTAGTTTAGTCTAACTTGGCTGTGACCCTGTGACAATAATACTCCGTAGTTAATTTCAATGTGGTTATTATTAGGACCACCTTATGGCTCTAAACCTAAGGGAGTAGAATCCAGAGGAGCACGATAGGACAAAAGTAACTCAGGAGTAACTCGGCTAAGACCCTTAACCTTCAAGTCCAAGCTGCGATAGAAATCCATTCGACTATTGAAAGTTAAACAATAAATAACTAGCATCTTCAATTCAATAATGACCCAAAATATCAAAGTTAGGACATTGCCTCCTCAAAAGTCAGGCCGCCACAGCCGGGTGTTAGGCCGATACCTTACCGCACTAGGTATTCTCCGCAAATTCCACGGTCGGTAGCCGAAGTTAACGTCCGTCATGACAGCTTACTCTCGACTTCTGGACTCCATACCATCATCGTCATCATCATCCCGTCTCTACGCCGACTAGAGCCACCTTGGACTCAACCCGGAACGCAACTAGTCGCTTTCTACACTCTAAAATGGCTTCAACAGGTATTCCCCCCCGTCGAAGTCTGGATAGAATCAAATGCTTACTTACACTTCCCAGGAGACGGTGCGGTCCCGCCCGCGGAAGTGTACGTTCTTCTCTCAGCACCTCTCTACAAGCCCTGTGAATAAACATGTCTGACTTCTCCACCGGTCAAGAATGTCAATCGCGATCCCCATCAACCTCATCCTCCTATCTCTCTTCGCAATCCTGGTCTACATGCAACTCCGCCCCAAGGCGCCCGTCGCCCTCCCGCAAGCTCCCCCACCTGTGGTCTTCCGCACCTTCACACCAACAACCCTGCTCGACTACAATGGCGAAGGCGATAAACCCGTCTACCTGGCCGTCCGCGGACGAGTCTTCGATGTGACCCCAGGCAAGAACTTCTACGGCCCTGTATGCCTGCGCCTTACACCTTGATATTTCAGGAAGAGTCAACTGACACCCAGTCCTCTACTCCAGGGCGGCCCATACGAGAACTTTGCCGGACGCGACGCATCGCGTGGTTTGGCGCACCAGAGCTTCGATGTCGAGATGCTCACTAAGGATCTAAAGGGTCCTCTGGACGATCTCAAAGATCTCAACGAGGAGCAGTTGGAGAACCTCCAGTCCTGGGAGGAGCGCTTCCTGGAGAAATACCTCGTTGTGGGTAAGTTGGTTGCAGAGGGTGATCCAGAGGCGCCGAAGTCGTGAACGGTGTCTATCACTATTGTAGCAACTTTACGAGGCACGTATCCGGCTACGTATTTATCCTCTGTCTGAGGAGCTGCCGCGTCGGGCTATCGACAGTACGATACCAATTGGAGAACAAGTAAAGGGAGCGTTTGTATCTCATGATAATGTCTAGAAACGGTATACGAAGTATGTCTGTGTTGAATCACTTTCTCCCTTCAGCTGGCAGATGCCACCGTCAAAAGCAAATGATCTAAGGGACCAGAGGCTTGGACTACAGTCTTTCAATAACTTTTCCGTGTTATTAGACTAAACATTGCATGGCAATTGTGACATTGCAAAAGATTGCCCCAAAAATTATTTCAGAATCATCGTAACTTCCATAAAAAACGAGACTAACCTAAGAAAAGCCTCCAGTCCAGACCCGGCCTGCAAACCTCATAAATGAAAGTAAAATACAATCATCATTCGTTAAGAAATCTAGAGCTCCGAGCGGATCTTCTCGGCGCCCTCTGAAGCCTTCGCCTTCGCCTTCTCAGCGGCCTCCTGGCCTTGAGCTCGGCCACTCGAGGCTCCAATCTTCAGCTGGTCCATGGCCCACTGGGACCATTCCTGGAGCTTGGAGTAAAGGATTCCCTGTGGGCTAGTGGTTCCGTACCGGAAGTATTGGGCATTGCGTCTGGCCGCGGCGCGGAGCTCGTTGACACTAGAACCCTGGTAGGTGGGAATGCCATAGGAATCAAGGTATGCCTTGAGTTCGGAGTGGGACCAAGTGTCAAAGGTCGAGTCCTTGGCTGCGTCAGTGGCTTGAGCCATGTAGGAAGTGGCAGATGCCAGATTCGCTCCTCCAGCCTTGGAGGCTTTGGCGTATGCTTCCTGAGCCTGTTTCATGAGCTCATCGCGGGTGACGTCTGCGCGGTGAGCAGCCTTGGCGTTCATGGAAGACAGGTATTTCCTACGAGCAAAGTTAGTAAATTGTGATTTGACGCGGACCATGGGGATTTCTTACTTCAGCTGATCAGTGTTCCAGGTGTCAAAGGTCCAGGCAGTCCATCCGGTCGCGGCCTTGTGCTTGTTCAGTCTGACCTTGGCAAGAAGCTCGTCGCGCTTGCTCGACTGAGGAACAGGAACTCCACGTGCATCCAAGTAGGCCTTGAGACGAGAGTCTGACCATGTTTCAACAGCCGTATCGAATGCATCCTGGGCCTTCAAATTGGCTTGATCAGTGGCGCGGGTGTATTGGTTGCCGGCCTTGGACGTAGCAGCGCCGATCAAGCTTGTCGCGGACTCGGAAGCGGTCTTGGAAGCAACGGAGGCCTGACTCACAAGAGAGGCACGGTGCTTTCTGGCCAAAGCAATAAGCTCATTACGCTTCGAGCCCTGGGGCACCTTGACGTTGTGCTCATCAAGGAACTTCTTCAAATCGGAGTCTGACCAAGCGTTGAACAATGCCTCACTCAGGCTCGACTGTGCAGCTTCGGCCGATTTGGTGGCGGAAGCCGCAATGCTGCGCGCCTGCAGACTGGCTAGTCTGGCATTGCGACGAACAGACGCGATAAGTTTGTCCCTGGTTGTCGGCTGAGGCACAGGCCAACCACGCTCATCCAGCCACTCCTTCAGATCGGACTCAGTCCAGTGCTCATAAAGCCAGTTACCAGGGTAGTGCGCAGTCTCGCCAACTTTTGTCGCGATGGCCTCGTAGTTTTCACGAGCAGCCTTCAGGAGTACGTCACGCCTGCGAGGTTGAGGAACAGGAACGCCATGGCGATCAAGGAATGCCTTGAGATGAGAGTCTGACCAACTACAGATGTGTTAGCGGAAGTTTGTTGCAATCATGCGTCAAGTGCAGATTACTCACGTATCAAAAATCCATTCTTTGGCATGATGCCACTGGTCAGCGCTATTCTCGGCCGCATTTCCCAGAGGCTTCTGAACCTTGGAGTCCCAATTGCGCTTGACCAAGTCTTCGAGATTTTTTCGGTCGGCAGGGGTGGGATAAGGGATGTCTAGACCATCGTTAGCCGCGTTTATGCTTGGGGAATCGATGTGAAAAATGCGAACCATGATCGGAGAGCCATCGTTCCAATTCAGTTTCGTGCCATTTGTTGTAAGCTAGAGTGACATGCTTAGCACGGGAGTCTGAGAAGGATATCTGAGATTAAGAGGAAATGGATTGCCTCAGAACACACCTGCTTTGCTGAGCCAGTTGAACGCTCCGACCGCCTGTGTGGTCGCGAGGAAGAACACTAGGCTGGAGCCTAGATTAAGTCTCATCCTGGAGGTAGTTTCCTCTAATCACTCCTATAGAATTGCAAATTTGATCCGTACAGTTCCTGTGTGGCGATGTTAATAAGAGGAAGCTCGTTGAAGCTGTAGTTGAGGTAAATGAATGAAGGGGGTGGTCGCTTACAAGGGGTGTCTTGGGTACTTTCTCTTGAGGAAAAGAAACGATCAAAAATCAAGTATCTTTGAGGGATACCAAGTATTTAAATGGTATGAGAATTGAGGTTGAAAGAGAAACAGAAAGTGAGCAGATGTTGGCAATATGATGCATTTGGAGGAGATGATAGACGAGTGACGTAGGTGCTGGTGAGTGGTGGCCGGTTTCCATGCTTTGAGAGGTGAGTTCAAGTACTGGCGTCATCGACAGAGCTTCCTTTGTGCTCTAGCCTCAATGAGAAATATCTTATTGTTCTTTCAGTTGGTTTTGCTTTTCAGGTCCCGCTTGGTCTGAAGACAACCGGTATCTTTTTAACTATACCAAATACAAAACATGCGGCAGATTGACTCCGTAGATAGATAGGCACTAGACTAAAGCGCACTACCTAACAGCAATACAGTTAAGCTTGGTACCTTAGGCCGCCCAGCTACCTTACTGATTAAGTTAGCGTAGTTTGAAAAGCGGAGACCTCTTATTATCAGCATCCCATGTCAAGCAGCTGTAAGGGACTCATCACCCTTCATGTACATCAACAGATGCCACTACTATCATGAACTTTCGCTATTGGTCTGAGCAAGAAGGAACTTGAATAATTTCCTAGCTGACTATTTATCCCGAAGGAAGTTGTTGACTCATATGGACACCTGATCACGAAATGCCCTATCGACAGACTTGATCAGCAAGCTTACAGCTCCCCGAAGATAGCAACTAAGGAGACAAGCCTCCTGTTCACTTTACATCCATCTGAACTGATATATATAGCCTTCATCCAAAGACTTTGAGCCTGCTGCGCTCGCTCAATAAACATGGACACCCCCGATCTCGAATGCACCCATCTTACCTCACCAGACTATAAGAACTTCGTCCTGTCTATGTACGGTCCTAAAGATGCTGCAATGGTTCCTGTGAACTTCAACTAACGCACACAGTTTGATTATATTTGGGATTCTCCTGTCGTATCTCCCTCAGCATATCCGCATAATCAACCTCAAAAGCTCCTTCGGGATCTCCCCATACTTCGTTCTCCTGGGAACCACTTCAGGTACCTCGGCGTTCGCAAATGTTGCGACACAACAACAGAGTTTACAGGATGTGGAATGCTGCAAGAACATCAATGGACTAGCTTGCTTCGGGGGACTACTCGGCATCTTCCAGGTCGGGACACAGTGGCTCTGCTTTGTTACCATGTAAGCTCACATACTCTCTGTCCGATAGCGTTCGTGTGGCTAATGGAGGATCGTTTCCAGCCTGCTTCTATTCGTCATTTACTTCCCTCGAGCCACCTCTCCAACCTCGCCTACGGAGTCAGAAGCTTCGGCGAGAAACGGCCCAACATATAGGACAGCCTTGGTCGTCAGCGGTATTTGTATCCTCCACGTCGTAGTGATGTTCATCACCTCTGTCGCAGTCGCAGTCAACCGGCCATCCCAGCTTCAGGCATGGTCCAACCTCTCAGGGGTGGTTGCTGCCATCCTCGCTTCGATCCAGTACTTCCCTCAAATCTACACTACTTTGAAGCTGCGGTGTGTGGGTAGTCTGAGCATCCCCATGATGTGTATCCAAACTCCGGGAAGTCTTGTGTGGGCAGGCAGTTTAGCTGCACGACTGGGACCAAAGGGGTGGAGCACATGGGGCGTATTGATTGTGACGGCATGCTTACAAGGCACGCTCTTGGTCCTGGCCATATTTTTCGAATATTTTGGGCCCAACAAGCAGCGCAACCATCGCCATGGCAAAGATCTTCCTCCAAACGGTACTGGAGAATGCCCAGAGAGAAGAGACCATGGGCAGCCGTCTGAGGAGACGCCACTTCTCCAAGGTCAGTGACCTTTTTAGCGCAGAATCGGCCGAGCTTTCGCATCAGGAACAGGCAACTTTCGACTTGTTTTGCTTTGGATTTCCCCTAGACTGTATCCAGTTCAGATACTAGACTTCTCCCGAATCTGCTGAGCAGCTCGGACTGCATTTTGTCGAAACCACGAAGGAGAGACTGTATCAGCGAACCATTCTCATGTTTGACATAGAAGAGTAGAAGTTTCATCAACTATATTCATTTGACGAAACCAACGATAGAATAAATGCTTTCGGGCGCATGCAACATTTGGACTGCCGATGTGTGGCATCCATTTGAAGACGTGCCTTAACTTCTCTCGTATTCATTATCGTAATATGACCATTTCCTTCCCGCCACCAGAAGTCTCACCCAGTGCCCTTCTGGCCAACCCGCTATCCTTCCACATCAATTCCTTTACGCAGGGTAGATGAGTCGGAACATGTCGTTGAAGACATAGTAGCTCTCACCCTCACGAAGAAGCTGGAAAGTCTGAGAGTAGCTCATGGGCTTCTGCTCCTCATCAACCTATTCGACATCAGTACCATCACCCTACAACGACGAACCAATGGAAAAAGCCTAACGTACCAGCAGGCCACCGGTGACCATGACCATGATGCCGCCCTCTGTGTTCGAAGGCTGAGCATCGAAGGTCGCGATCTGGTGCTGCACCTTCTGGAAGGGAAGAGACTGTCGCAAGATTAACCCTCTGCCGTATCACCGAAACACACGAGCGGGGGAAAACGAACCGTCAGCTTCTCGACAATGCCGCTGACACCCTGGACCGAGGTGGTTTCGAAGGTAAGCATAGAGTGGTCACGCTATAGTTTGTCCGTCGTGGTCAGTTTCCGCATGATAATTCAGTTTCGCAAATGGCGACGGTGATGCGGTAACCATACGTAGAGACTGGCCAAGGCCTGACGGTTGGTGTCGAAGGTCTGGTAGTAAAATTGCACGAACTGCTCTGTTGATTGAGAGGAGAGGGGTCAGAATCTCCTGGCCGTGTTTGTGAATCCGGAGCCAACGACGGAATACGTACGAGCAATGTTCTGGAAGTCTAAGCATTTGTAATAAATTAGTTCACATTTACTTAATGTATGCCTTGTGAAGGATAGTAGTCGTGCATGCGACTGGCCTCAACCGCTGTGGTGGGGTATAAGGAGGAGGGGCAGCAAGACATCAAGCAAAAACATAGCCATCAACAAAGGGATGACATGAATCAGGAATGTTATGGGGACTTACCGGCCATTTTGATGAATATACTCTACTTCAGAGCGGACGAAAGCAAAGAGAGGAATAAGAAAGGGATCTTTGTTGAGGCTAAGAAGAGACGGATCCCAAGTTGATATTTGAGTCCGAGAGGGGAGAGGTGTGGGCCCTGAACCGTGAGGCTTGGAGCGCGTCTTTTTATCGCCCGCGGACATGTTCCTGCCTGAACATGGGACACTATTGCGGCCTGCTCTGCGCCGCTAAATGCTGCCTTCCTGGGGCTACGAACAGAAATTGTCTAACAATGAGACACAATATTTGCCAAGTCTACGACAATAGTATGAATTTGACCCATCAATGATCGTCAATTCTACATAACAGTACATCACTCCGTGTCGGAATCCGCAAACATGTCCTCTGCCTTCGGTCGCGGTTTTCGAACAGGAGGCCCGGATTCGAGCTGAGATGGCGCTTCGGATTTGCTGGGCGCCTCTTCTTTCTGTTCGGTCTCCATGGCCGAATCCTCCTCCAGCGGCTCTCCATCTGGTGCTTCTTCTAGGTCGCTGTCTTCCATAGGCTCTCCGTCTATATCACTCATAGGCTCTCCAACCAGGTCGTCTCCTGCGGAAGCGGCATGACCTTGGTCGATGTCCATTCTGTTATGATCTGGTTGAGCAGGAGGACGCGAAGGGTCGAATTTCCCGGCTGTTTCGTCCTCCTCCAGAGTCTTCCAGCGATTCTTGCCCTTGAAAGCCGCCCCAGCAGCCCGATCCGCCTCCGCTTTCGCCTTTTCTTCCCGAAGTTCCTCTTCTGTAAGCGGCGGCCTCTCAAATACCTGAGAGAAGTGTTCCTGGCTCGACTGTGGAAACACGCACCACCCTTCCCAGAGGTGCAGCAGTGAACCTACGCTTCTCTTCCATTTCTCGGCTCGTAACCGTCCCCAGTTCAGGTCTTTTTCGAGTCTACCTAGGTGCTCAAATACCCGGTGGGACTTTAATGCTGATTCAAAGAGCTGTCGATAGCGCCAGGCATGGCGCACACCGCTTGTGGCAGATGACGAAAGGATGTCAGAGACAAGGTAAAGACCAACCAGCTTCGCGGAAGATGTATCCATGTTGCTTTTAGACGATGATGGGCCCCCCCCTTCACCCGAAGTGTCAGTGGATTCATTCTTGGAGGCTTCTTGCCGAGCGAGACCCCTTTCAATCTCCCGGTCAGGATTGGCCCCAGTGTATGCAAAAGGGTTCATGATGTTTGACACGATCATTTCCACCACTTCCTCCGCGCCTGCACCTGCATGTCCAATGGCAAAAGCTGTAACACGCGCAACATCACCTTTTCTTAACTTCGCATGCGTGGTTGGGAGCCGAGCAAGGAGGTGTGTGAGTTTGGCTTTCTGTAGCGGGTTCATGTAACCGAGTCCTTCGTTACCAGTACCGACTGCGTCGGCTGGCGGAGCGCCCCCTAGGTGTCGTCTCTCATCCTCCCCGTCTGACATCTCTTCGTCAGACGAATTGTAATCCTCATCGGAAACAAACTCATCCATGCGCGTGGTATATTCAAACTTGATGCCCGTGTCCGGCGATACCCAACTTGGGCCACCCTCAAATAATAACGATGCATTTTGACTCCTACCGCGCCGAGCCCCTTTAGGACTGCTGTTAGTGAGGATATCCCATAGTTTCCAGCGATAGTACACTCCTCCGACACTTCTTGGATCCCACAGCCACGCCCACTTCTCATCCCTTTGAACCTCCGGCCGACTCATGAGTAGAGCCTCAAATTCTGGGCCATAATTCAATAAATTCTCCAAAGTCTTGTGTATTAGCCTGAGCTGCTTCAGATCTGAAGGTGTCTTCACTTCCACCTGCGTGACGGGTCCACTGCGACCATACGCTGCTCCATACGAGGACGGGGGCGCGAAGCCATCACGGTGAGACCCAGGAGGCGGCGCACGGTTCAAGCGGCCCCCATACTCGGGGGTAATAGTCTTCGCACCGAATGGGAGAGAGCTTGTTGACGACGGACCCACGGTGACCGGCATCGAGGAACTGATCGCGGCAGAGGAGAGATGCCTCGCAATCGAAAGATAGTATCCCCATCCTAGGTATTTGTTTTGTAGTACACTGACGGTAGAGTCTATATCCGAGGCAGCGGATTCATTTGCAAGAGTGACAATGGCGGAAATCGACTTGCGATCGGTCGGAGACTGGTTGGAGGGACGGAGGATTTTCACGTTGTCGACAGATAACACCGACGGAATGAGCGATTTGATTGCAGAAGGAGAAGTTCCGGGAGGTAGTGAAGCCAGATAAAGCGTAGGTTTTGCCGCTGCTCTCTCGGCCTCCTTCGTATCGGCTGCCCTGTCTTCCTCCTCGTCCGAAGTGCGAAAAGCCGACGCAGCAGGGGACGATACTGGACCGGTGTTGTCAAATCCTAGGATACCCTGCACTGACTCTCTATTCCTCTGAAACGGTTGAAATCCTTCAAGAGTACGTTTGCGAGACAGCGACGACGGGGGAGGTCCTAGAGTCCCCGGGCCGCTGCTTCTAGGACCTGAACTGGTAAAATGGCGTTTCGCAGGTCCCCCTCCAAACGCGGCGCTTCTTCCTCCAAAGGTGTTGTTCGGTCTGCCTCCTGTTGTGATCCGATCGGAAGGCTGGGAATCATCCTCGAACGACTTGACAAAATCCTCGTAAACAGCAGCTGTCTCTGCTTGCTCTCGGGCCCGCTTGGCTTCGGCTTCGGCCTTTTGACGTTCGAAGAGAGACTTCTTGGGGAGGGCGGAGAGTTTGGCTGAGATATCTGGGAAAGCCTTGGACTTCGCGTCGTCAGGCATCGCGAAAGAGCTGCGTATGCAGCAAATCACTCGTTGTGAGCTTCGCGGTAAGCAGATGGAGCGTATCGTAGTGGCTCGCGAGTTGCAATCATTGAGAGGCTATCGGGGCGGAGGCGGAGATCGTTGCAGCCTGAGGCAGAACAGAGGCAGCTTGGATTTGATACAGTGCGATACGATCTCAACGACAATTACTCTCATGAACAGCATCAGCCATGGCCTCAGCTGAAATACAGACTCTGTTGCGATTTTTATCACATGATGCCAAGTTACCACTGGCGTCAGCCATGGGCAAAGTCATGGATCTCCAGAAAGCCAACCTAATATCGTATGGGAACCATCCTAAGTCTCTCCATCAGATGCAGCTATCTAACATCGAGCAGCGTGGAGCAACTTTCAAAAGCAGAACTCAAGTCTCTTCAGGAGATTTTCAAAGATGACAAAGTTGCTAAACAGGTGCTGAACGCTGCCAAGAGAGCCTCCAAGAAGCGTCAAGCGCCAACTGGCAATTCGGACTCGCCACAGAAAAAGGCCAGGGGAGCAGCTCGCATTGATGAAACGCCATACGAGACTGAATCAGCCCTTTCTTTGCCTATCTCATCAGCATCGGAAGATGAGCTGTCGCGAATAATTCTGTTGACTAACAGGGCACCTCTTGTGCTCGCATTTGCAGTCTGTGTCTTGAAATACACAATGCCAGAGCAGCCAATCTCCAGCAGACTCAGCCTTGCGCAAGCTGTCGTCAGTGCCAACAGCCGCTCGAAGGCCATCAGCCTAGGAATTGAAAGCGGCAAAACCGCTGAGCAAGAAGGTTGGGGTGAAGGCCATCCTGTGATCAAAGTCCTGGGGCGAGAGATCAAGGTTCTAAAACGGTGGGATTATAATCCCCAAGAAGGCAAACCAACAGAAGAACCAAGCTCAGAGCAAGATGCTGGAAATGCTGCCGCCGCTTCTGCCGACATCTTGGGCAAGGGGGATTCAGATGGTTCAGACACATCGCCCCCTCTTTGGGGCGTGGATCTTGAAGCCCTAAGAAGTGCTCAGGGCAGTGGCCCGAGCCCTGCTACGAAAGGCAGCACAAGTCTTCCAATCTTCACGCCGAGTTCTGCAAAATCATATCTCTACAGATCCTTTACTGAGGCGGCTACAGAGACTACAGAGACTGACAATGGCTCCAGCAAGACGAAACGCAAGTCGGTCAAGCAATTGGAAGCCGAGAAAGAGACTTGCTTGGGCTACTTGCTGCAAGCTATCGACCTGGTCTGCCAGTCCTGGGCCAGCACTCTAAGCAAAGAGGAGCTGGATAGACGTGCTTGGGCCTGGTATCTTCGCGTGAGACCGGACGTTCAGAGTGGGCCCGGAGGCTGGGGTGAAAAAGGGCAAGTGAAATTGTCGGATATCTTGGCGCTCCGAAGAAATCCTTGAACAGCCTGCCTGGAGCTAGCTGCACCATCGCCAAGGAGAGCATGCCTCTCCGCTCTGCTTCTGCAGCGCGTGCTGCACTTGCCTCCCGCTTCTTCTGTGCTCAGCTTCTCACTCACGCCCCGCTTTCACAGCGGCAGCAGGAGTTGCCTTCTCAGCTTTGGTATTCTTGGCACGCCAGGCAAAGCGCAAGCTCCCGCTACGCTTCATCCTGGTCAGGGAACGCAGAGCGCCAGCTGTCCCCAATCCGATGAAAGTCTACCTTCCAGACAAGCAAGTGCTTGAACATGGACAGCCGTTGCCGCCAAAGCCAGGCGCACCGCAGAGGCCGGAGTAACTCTTTCCTCATATCGCTGAAACAACAGCCTCCGTCCGAAATGGGGAGGAGAACCACTGTGCGCTCGTCGAATCCTACATCCTCGCATTCCCTCACGCTCAACCAATGCAACATCAAATAGGCACACGGTATCTATAGAAATAGCCCACGCCAATGAGCAGATATCGCTGGGTCTGTTTTAGTTGTTTGAGCCAATGACAACCCTGCACCTCCGTGCCTGACAGTGATAGCGTCTGCCGGAAAAGCGCACAAGTATCGCGGTTCAGCTAGATATTACTTAATGGGCGAACCAGACTTTGTAAGGCCTCGAGTTCTAGGCTTGTCGAAAGGTACTCATATTTGAGGAAGACGGAAAAATATCGACGAGGTGGATCAACGGCTCAACTCTTCTCGTCCAGGGGAGTAAAAGGCAGCATCCAATGCCATTGGACAGAGATGTATTTTCCTGTACTAAACCCTCCGAACCAACTTCAGAGTTTGATTTCCTGATCCAATGAGGCCTCTGTCCATCTGATGGTGCAGCCTGGTACCTGAGACGACCAACTCACCGTCGGGTGCTTTGCCCTATGAAGATCGTAAATGCTTGTCTGGTAGGAGAGTATCGTGGTTCTCCGTGCGAATTGATTTTTCACGACTCTCTGCCTTTTCCGCCTGTACCGAAGCTACGCCTTCACACTGACTCCTGAGAGATATTCGATGACAACCGTTAGGCTGTTCAGTCAGCTATGCAGCTGTTCGACTACCATATCTTAGTGGACAATCTCGATAAATACTAATGACGCATCAAACGGACAATCGCATTTCACAGAACTTCCTCGGTGTCCACTGAGATTTAGGTAGATAGAGTTTGGCGTCCCAGGTAGTCTGTAGATTGGTTCCACCGGAGGCCCAGAGAATCGTCCATCGGTCCAATTCCTGCAATTCTAGTCTACCTTGGATATCTAGCTCTGTTCTATTGCCTTCTACGGTAATTAAATTGGGTTTTGGAAGGAGTAGTGGGGGCTGGGGTTGGAACTAACAATCTTTTGCGTAAATACCTTAGGTACCCTATCTCTCGATGTGTCTGTACACTGTATGTAACTTTTCAACCATCATTGAAAGCTTTCATGAGTACTTGTCTATGCCCGTAGATGTCTCTAAAGTGAAGAAGCACCGGTCAGAGGAAGATGCCATAAATAGTATGTATCTCGTTCATCACATCGTCATTGCAGGAAATGGACATCCGGAATGGTGATGCTCAATCCTCATAGGGTGCTGTTTTTTATGGCGTATTTTAACTTGTTTCAGATTTGGAAGGTCAGGCTTGTAACCTAATTACGGCTTGGCTTCGTCATAATTAAGGAGAACGGAGAACACCTATGGTACTCATCATATGGTACTCATCCCAGTACTTCTGAAAGTACCTTAGTAAAACCACGCCGGCTGTTGTATTGATCATTTGATTGACAATTTTGTGTAGGTACCTTACCTAGGCTCTTAGCATCCAAAGCCGAAGACGTTAGTGACTGCCATAGGAGGGCTGGGACGCTGGGTTGACTCTCCTAGAGACACTTGTCAGAAGTGGCGAGTCTCCGCAAATTACCACGCAGTATCTAGGTATCAAGGTATCTTAACTCATAGCAGGTTTCGATTATTTGTATTCATGTAAGAAATAACAAATAGATGGGGATGAATGTCATCATCAACAACCTAATAATATCTAACCAACTACGGAGCAGGGAGTAGTTTCATCAAAGATTACCTCGAGAGGTACATACCATTCTCTGCAAGATAACTCTCTCATGGAGGCGAAATTCTCTCTAAGCCAGAAAAAGAGCACACATTTGATTATTCTCATTGTTCTGCGACCGCAAGCACGCTTCCCAAGTTACTAATTAGTTGAGCCGGAGTTCCTCTTTTGCAGCCAACTCCCTTAGTTTAGTTTGTTTCTGGTGCGCTAAAGTAACCTAATCCCAGTACTCTACCAATTGCCAAGTCTCCCGTCTCTCTCTCGCTCTCCCTCTTTCTCCTCCCAGTGAAACCCTTCAACACCACTGCCACCCACCGTTAACATCACCATCAACATCAACATCAACATCAAAACCACCATCCCTCATTCCTTATCTTAATTGCCATAATCTTTCTTTTATTTGAATAAATAATACATTCCTCCTTCTCGACGTCCCAACGTTTTGCTTCAGCCCGCTCTGATCCCGTTCCTCTCCGTGATTCATCTGCCTAGATTCCAGTCAACCCGGAACAGTCTCGTTCAGGTGACTGTTTCCACCCCCCTCGTTGGCAGACTGACTGGACATCAGAGGAGGCCCGGCAGGGCTGTGTAACGCCATGTCTGGGCGTCTCTCTTCAGATCACTCGCGTTCCTTTTCGCAATCCTCGCAGTCTCTCCCTCAACGACACTCTCAAGGGCCGGATTCCGACTCAATGCATCATCGTTCTCCCTCCGGTCGCTCCTCGAACGTCAATGTCTTTTCAGATGAATACTCACTGGAACCGATTGACTCTGAACAGTCTACCCTCACCCCGCGCAGCCTCTCAATTTCGTCCTCCATTTCATCTCACACGCTTCGCTCGGCCGCTCTTCCCCCTCAGAAAACATACAACACCGTGCCCATTGATCCTCCAGATGTGACCGAGAATCCGTTTGGCGACGATGCTAGGGTCTCCTTCGATGACACCCCCCATCGATCAAGTTTACCCCAGAAAGGGGAATTGGACTTTTCTACCCGCGACTCGACTGCTTCCAACAACACAGATGCCTCCGTGGCTCAGCGCAGTCAAAGTACATCCTCGCGATTCTCCTTACCAACTCGCGCAATGAGTCCTTACACCGGAGCGACTGGTCCCAGTCACCCGTATGCGATGTATTCGCAAGTCGGTGTCAGCCGATCGCCCAGCATTGCTACTACATCAACTGTACGACCGATGGAGCGACCGTTGGGCGATTCAAACGCCCCGCAACACCCATATGCCATGTATTCGCAGGCTGTTGTGCCGGAGGAAGGATTGGATACTCCCATTCATAATCCAGTGATCCCGCTCGGGTTTCCCGGACACGAGCAAGCCTATCAGCGACCCCCTGGCCGTGCTGATGACGACGTTGGAGATCTCATAGGGCCTGATGGCCATACTGAGCAACTTCCTCCTTATTCACGGTACCCTGACGGGGTCCTACCGAAGGAGGAAGAGACGATGGATTCTGAAGTTGGTGCTGGCATCATCACAGAAGAAATAGCGCATAGTACATCGCGGGAGCCCCCCGTCTCAGAGACTTCCTCTAGGACTTTAGTAGTGGCGGGGAATGCGGGAAACTCGGTGAATGGGAATGGGAACCCGCCTGAAGAACATGAGGAGCCGCCCGCTACGGGCGTTATGGCGTTTGAGGAAAAGTTGAAAAGCAAAGGCAAGAAGAGGGTGTGCTGCGGGTTGCCAATCTGGACGCTGGTTCTTATCAGCATCGTTATCTTCGTGGTAGCGTGCATTGCAGGTGTCATTGGGGGCGTTCTTGGGGCGAAAAAGGCGGCGAGCGAGGAGCGCTCGAAGCCCAAAGGCCCTGACATTGTCACAGTGACAGCTACGCCCAGGGCGGATGCGACGCCCATCTCATCAATGCCGGCGAATGTGTCGCCTGTGCCGACAGGCGAGTTCCTCATTCCGGCCAGTCCCAAGAACCAGTCGAAATTTTGCATTGCTGAGTCGGGTTACACGGCATCATGGGGCTGCATGGGCCGCAGCAAAATCCCGATCCTACTTCAGGGAGAGGATGGTCATCGGCACAATATCACTTTCGAACAGCGCCCCCTGAGCTCTTCATTTTCCTATGGTGCCCAGGCACCGATTCTGCCCCAGACCCAGCAACTGACCCCGGCCTATGATTCGGGCGACATGGCCCTAGGCCCTGCCCTTACTTTCTTCACCTTGTTTGACAAGCTGGTGATTGTGCCCCAGGGAACATTCTCTTCGAATGATGCATCGAAGCGCTCCGTCTCGGAGCGGGACGTGATGGCTGAATCTTTCCATCGCAAACAGGCAGTGCAAGCAGGCGATCGACCATGGTTTTGTTGGTGGAATGGCACCATGATGGAATTCTTTTTGTACACGAATCAGACATCCAAGCATGCTCGGCAGAGCTCGACAGCTTCATCCGCAGCAACCGAAACGCCGCCGCCTCAGAATGGGAAGAGAGGCCTGACACCTCTTGATTCCTTATTTGACTATCCCCGCCGGATCAAAATCGAGGAGAAGCGAAACCACCCTGGCTCCCGAGCGCCCTACTGCCAGCAGATGCAGGTGTTGGACGACGGATCGATAGCAACGGCTTCTCCCGAGACAATTGAGATCAAAGAAGTACAACCGACACCGACGACGACCCTCAAAGGCTATGGCAGTGCGACTCAAACTTACACAGCCAAGGCACAATATGAAAGCGTGTGCTACTGCGCATCGTTGACCGATTAGGTCGACTTGTTGATATGCAAATCTCGTATCATGAAATGTGTCTTTCGGTCGAGGCGTTGGCGTTCTCAAAGCTGCAAGCAGCTGTGTCATGCATGATCTTCACGACTTAATCCGCCAGGGGCGATTGATCCCAATTTATTCTCTGACATTGGCGTACATCTTTATTCCTACGAGATTTCTTTGTTTTCATCCGACCGCGTTCTCGGTTTATGTCATGTCCTCTGCCAAAGTGTTCTGACTCGACTTTTGAGCTCGAATATCCCTTCGTCTTCTAGCATTTTCTGTCTGGGGATATCATTCCACGGCGTTCATACGGAGGTTACAGTGCATAAAAGGCACCATCCTGTCATTCATGCTTTGGGTTAGTCTCTGCTGTCTATTTTTGATCTCCATTGTTTTTGTTACAGCTACTGGTCAAGATATCTGGGTTACAGCGATAGTATGATGGCAATATCATCACGAATTGTCTTTCCACGGTCAAACTTGACGATTGAGTAAGCCTGAGATTCGTAATTCGTAATTTTAGATCTTTTGTACGCTTCAATGAGTTGAAATCATGGGTTTGCCCGAATTCAGGTGAACCGGTGATCCGCAGCGGAGATGACTATGTTCCAACGTCATTGTCCCCAGTTTAAACAGGACACGGCACGCCACCAAGCCTCATATGAATCGGTATTTGGCAGATTTAGCAATGGAACGACTGGTTGTTGTTGATCCGGCGACCAGTTTCTTGATAGTATAAATACTTTTCCGAGTACCTTAACAGTGTGTGTTCAGACCAGCTTACACCCATTATCTGTATAATACACCAATATACCACGACAATGAATCCAATCCTCCGCAGTAGCCTCACATCGAAGGCACTCAAACCCTCGACTCTCCCAATCTGCCGCCAGAGGAGCCTCTTCCCTCAGCCGTGGCGGTTCTACTCTCAGAGCTCCTACGGCGGAGGCGAACAGAAACCAGAAGGCAAAGCAGAAGCTAAAACGAGCAAGCCTACGCGCGATATGGAGCATCCAGGTGAGTCTCCCGCCTTTGCAGCTGGATGCTATCTCTACTCGATCTTCGCCTTAGTATGATGGTTTAGCTCGATTCTGACCGCAACGCAGGACCCCCTCCCCCGGACGTTAGCAAGGGCAAGGGCTCATCCTCACCTTCACCTTCATCCTCGTCATCCGGCGGTGGACCCAGCTACCAGAACCAACCCCCCTCAGACGAGGAAACCCGCCGCAACAACGACGGCGCAGAGGTGTACCCGCACGCCACGAACAGACCGTCGAACAACGCCCGGCCGACCATCAGCAACGGGCAGTCGCCCAACGTCGACGAGGAGGGGAACCCGCGTCCGGATGTGCCCGAGGATGTGAGGCGGCATAATGACGAGATCGAGAATCGGCATGACCGGGCATATAACAAGCTGGAGGATAATGGGAAGGTGGAGAAGGTGTCTTGGAAAACTGGCAAATAGAGGGGGCGGGGTGATTTGGTTGCTGCTTGTTTCCGGGATGGTTGGTTGGAGCTTGGGGGTGGATGCTGATGTTGATGCGGTTGAGTAGTTTTGATGACTACCTTATCAGTGGTTTAGTCTGTGGTCTTCATACGAGCTGATGCTTTGGACTGCCCATGTCAAAGGTCATGGTAAGGTCGCAGGGACACTGTGTGCGCTGGATGACGCCTGTACCATAAGTTTCGATAAGTTTGATTTTGCGTGAAATTGCATCTTGACAATGACGAGACTCGCGTATCCATTGACTATGGCATGTTTGTAATTCCTGACGGGCTATCGCTGTCTATATTGATTCGAGTCTGGCGTATTGCGGTAGTTGAGTTGAGTCGAGCTGAGGCCACTTGTATGATTTGATAACGACGAACGCGGAGCTCCCGCACCAGTTCGGGGCTAACTTAGAGCCTCTCAGGGGACTCGCCAGCACCATTTCACTCATTGCATTTTGTGCTCAATTCCGGTGTTGATACATCTTTCGGACTATCATCTTTCTATTCTATTGTTTGTTCTATCACTTCAGTAAAATGACCGACACAAAGAACAAGTACTCGGTCATTCTCCCGACGTACAATGAGCGCAAGAACCTCCCTATCATCTGCTGGCTACTGGAGCGGACATTCCGCGAGAAGTGAGAAACATTTTACTGCCTAGTCAATCAATCGCACGATGCCAGAGGCTAACTTTGTCTGCCCTACAGCAACCTAGACTGGGAAATCGTGATCGTCGATGATGGCTCCCCGGACGGCACCCTCGAGATCGCCAAACAGCTGCAAGCCCTCTGGGGCCCCGAACACATCAACCTCAAGCCGCGGGCCGGCAAGCTGGGTCTGGGAACCGCATACGTGCACGGGCTGCAGTACGTGCGCGGCAACTATGTCATCATCATGGACGCGGACTTCAGCCACCACCCCAAGTTCATTCCCGAGATGATTCGCATCCAGAAGGTGACGGACGCGGACATCGTCACGGGCACGCGGTATGCGAGCCGCGAGGGCATCAAGGGCGGGGTGTATGGGTGGGATCTGTTCCGGAAGTTCACGTCGAGGACGGCGAACCTGATTGCGGATGTCATGCTTATGCCTGGGGTGAGTGATCTGACGGGGAGCTTCCGGCTGTACAAGAAGAGTGTGCTGGAGAAGGTCATCCACAGTACGCAGAGCAAGGGGTATAGCTTCCAGATGGAGATGATGGTGCGGGCCAAGGCGATGGGGTTCAAGGTTGCGGAGTGTCCGATTACCTTTGTCGACCGGCTGTATGGGGAGAGCAAGTTGGGCGGCCATGAGATTGTCGAGTATCTTAAGGGTGTGTTGAATCTGTGGCTGAAAGTTTGACCTGTCTCTGGTTTGCTTCTTGAGGGTTCTCTTCATGGTCAGCTTGGACCGCGACATACTACGCCCTACCCTTATTTTTGTCTCTTATGCTTCTAATACTGCCACTGCCGCTGCCATGTTTTTTTTTTTTGGATATCTACTTGCTGCTCTGTTTCGGCCTGTGTGTACAATAAACACGAAAACTACGACAAGATTTCATTCCACTACCATCTCACATGGTGCAAAACTAGATACCCTTCAGATAGCGAGTAACGCGCTCAGCAAGATCAGCCTGCCCCTGATCCTTGACATTGTGACTTGCCCCCGGTATGACCCCGCTATTCTGATCCCACGTTCCAGCATTCCCAGCCTCAGTCGCCTCCCTCCACCGCGCCATCAGCGCCTCCTTATCCACCCACGGCGCCGCAAACTCATCGTTCCCCGAGTACAGCACCAGTAACTTGGACCGCAATAAACCCCGCGTCGCCACAGCCCCAAACGTCTCGCGCAGCCGCTGATCCGTCAAATCCGAGCTAAACAGATCATCCTCCGCCGGCTTGCCAGGACTATCCGGACTCGCCAGACTCAGGAACCGCCGCGCACTGACAGGGTCAGGCGGCAAGCCAACCTTGCTGCTCAGATTCAAGGGTAGAATGATATCACCTACGGGAGCCTGCCGCGCCAGCGAAACCAGCTGCTCCCACGAGCCCTTTGCCTCGGCACCCACATCGCCTGGCTTGCGTGTCTCCGCGAGCATTGCTTCACGATCGGACACTGGCGCTTGTAGAATCGCACCGTCGACTACAGGACGGTCTCCCTGAGTATAGAGGTAGTGCAACACGTCCTGGCTTCCGGTCGAGTGACCCATGATGACGATCTTCCCTGGCGCCGATGCCGCGGCGGACGAGGCCTTGAGCCTGCGGACGAAGTCGATGCATTTCGCAATCTCCTCGACATCCTTATCAAGACTGCCGATGCCCCAGCCGCCGAAGGACGAGGAGAGCTGCGCCTGAAAGACGGACCAGTCGGTTGGTTCGAGGGCGGCGGCGAGGGGTGCTACATAGGGAACGGTGCAAAGGCCGTCTGTCAGACCGCCGATGAAGATAAGGCTGTGTATTTTTCGGGGTGTAGAGCTGGTGAATTCGAAGGCGACTAGCTTCGGGGCCTTTTCTTCAGTCAGCTTGTGTGTGATCTGTTGATGTGTTTGCATGATGCTTGTGCAATTACATATTCATGCAGCGTTCCTGGGTGTGATTTCGACATGCTTTAAGCCTTTGTTTCGGATATAGAAAGGAGAAATTATCAATTTTATCTTTGAGAGGATAACCACGGCAGATCTTGAAGTCCTTTGAGAAAACTGGTCATCAATTACTGCCTAGATAATAGTTTGTTCGTGGTAGGACAGGCGGATCTATCGCAGAACCGATGATATCAGGGCGCAGCTCCACTTAAGCGAGGCCTACATTTGAAGTCAGTCCCCATATCGCACCTCAGTACAATGATCGATCTGACTGACTCAGTCTTCTATTAAACTAGCGAACACAGTCCTCTTGAAAAATGATTATTTGTTTTGTTGATGCTGTTATCGAGGATGTGGGGTATCGATGAGGTCACCGGCTGTTTTGAGGATGTAAAATTACGCCAAGACCCTCCTCTCCTCGCGCGCTGTCGATACGCAGATCTTCTCGTCATCTTGTATCACGAATAGCTCTGTTCCTGCCGATCAAACAATTGGTGCATCCTCACCTATATGCCATCAATTGACTGGTCTGACTTTGATGAGTATGATCAGTCCACACTTCAGAGGATGTGATCTTTACAAATGATGATCTATGCACACAGTCATTGAGATCGTCACTTTCAGCATCATCGTCAAGAAGCTAGGACGGTAAGGGATATCGCCAGATGCCTCGTACACGCAGGTCCAACCGCCTATCCGGGGCGAGGACCAGATACACAAGCGATCCCTTTGAGATTGCGGGAGTCAGTGACGAACCGGACTCGAGAGAAGGAACCACCCCTTCTCCCCGAGAAGCAAAGCAGCCTGTCCGAGCAGATGATTCCTCAGACGAGGAGTACAAAGAAGTTCAGAATGAACAGGATGAAGTCGAAGAAGGCGAAGATGAAGACGTAGAGATGGTGGACATCCCCGACGATGATGATGAATTCGTCTCCGACGAGGAGGACGAAACCGATTCAAAGAAGCCCAAAAAGGCCGGGACTTCGCGAGTCAAGAATCCCAAGCGACGACATGAGGACGGCTCTGTCGCTATTGCTGAGGATGAGACTCACTTCCGAGGGACGTGGAACCCCGGCGAGCATGTGGGAAAGCTGACCCACATGAAGGTGACCTTTGGATCTGACGAGAGGGATCTACTCTCCATGGCGTATACACGGGACCGATGGGCCAAGGGCGTTGATTCGACGTTTCCTACGCGTTCTTCATTAAATGAAGCAGAGAAATTTCCTGACTACACGTATGGTGCGACATTTGGCGTTGAGCCGGAGGAGGTCAGGAAGGAGAGTGCTCGTGGTTGGGACTGGTACTACGCCGATGATGTTGGGGGGCGGTTCCGCAAGAGACAGCGGATTGAGAAAATAGACGAGGAGGAGGCTCGCTCACGGTATATGGCACAGCAGGAGAAGAAGCAGACGGTATTAATAGGGCCTGTGGACGCTCAGAAAAAGTTCCGGCTAGGGCAGAATGAGTCCGCCAATTTCGGCGAAGCCTGGAAACCTGGGGCGAAGAAGAGTGGGACAGCAAAGAATTCAACCGGATCAAAGAAACCGCTACGCGAAGGGTGGCTCCTTAATCTGGGACAGAAGATTCAATGCATGGCTTGGGTACCCAATCAGTCCGGTCTCACGCAGTACCTTGGCGTCGTGGTGCCCATCACCAAAGAGCAGAAGGAAAGTTACCCAGACCCCTTGAAGAATCAAGCCAGTCTCGCGTTCAGTTCTTCTGCTCCTTACCCCTGTGCATTGCAACTGTGGGCGTTCAAAGCCAAACGAGAAGACAGCTTTACGAAGACCCTTGATATGAGCATTAAACCGAGGCTGCGGTTGGCTCTGTGTACCGACTGGGGCGACTTGCGACGAATGGCTTGGTGTCCTATGCCCCGGGCTGCGCGGGACGAGGATGACGAAGACCCTTTGAGGAACCTGGGACTCCTGGCTGGAGTCTGGGGAGACGGCTATATTCGAGTTATTGACGTCAAGCTGAGCCGCAACCCAAATGCCACAGAGTTCAGTAAGTAGACCAATGGAGGATAATTGATGGGCCTTCAGCTGACGATTTGTAGACAAGGTCCACAGTCCAGTTTTCGAGGCCAAGCCCCCGTCGACAGTATGTACATGCGTGGCTTGGCTTTCTCCCACTGACATTGCTGTTGGCTGTGCCAACGGCTTTGTCGCTATCTGGAGCATTACAGCCTCAGAAGAAACCTCTACAGCCTTTCTACCTTACTTCTACGAACCAATCCACCGCACTTATATCCTGAATCTGGCGGCGGCCTACCCAACTCATCCTCACCTGCTGTGTACAACATCTATGGACGGGGAAACCCGCTTGACCTCAATCGTCGATTACCAGAAGGACACCGTGGAAACGACCCGTATGCGAATGGCGTCGCCGCATGCTGCCTACTCTCCCTTGCTCCATGCATTCATCTCAAGTGACGAGAACGATTTTGCACGGCTCCTCGCCGTGCGGCGCTTCTTCACCACAACGGCCATGGCAAGGCTACCAAGTACGGTCTCCGCTCTTGCGCCGTGCAGCTTCTGGCACCCAAGCGTCCTCCTGGGCTGCGCAGGCGGCGAAGTCATCGCAACAAGCCCCATCCGCCGATTAGTGCACCCGAAAGAGAAACAGTGGCAGCAGACCTGGTTCACCCATGAATGGGCGCGCAGGCAAGATGCAGACAGTGCAGGGACGAGTCGATTCATTGACGGCTACCGCGCTGAGAGCTTCAGTCTCTTGCGCAACATGGTGGGTGATCGTCGGATGGTCAATGGCACGATGATGATTACCATCTTTGACGAACCGAGACACGTTACTGCATTGACATGGAATCCCAACCAGCTGTGTGCGGGATGGGCCAGTGCTGGGTTGGGATGTGGATTGATTCGGGTTGAAGATTTGGCGATCTAGACTGATGTGCAGGCCCTACTTCTAGTTAAAGTACGAGGTTAAAAAGACATCATATTCCATTGCTATTGTTTCGCTCCGCCATAAGATAATTCCCCTGCTGGGATATTCACGGAGTCCCCTGCCGGCTGCTGGCAGGGAAGATGAGCGGTGAATGTGCTCTTTGTTATTGAGATGCTACTGAATAGTGGTACTCCTCTTCATACACACTCCCCTACACTCTCCTCTTCATACAGGCACATATCGTTGAAGGTCTGCTATCATTTCTACCAGCTTTATTGCAGCTCATATGGACGAGGTCCAGTCCAGAGAGTAGTAGTTCAGAAGTGACTGTCTATGAGATGGGCACCATTGTGTCGTTACTCATGTAATGGACATCGACGACTGGAAAAAGTGCAACTTTCCTGGAAATGTCATGGCCTCAGATCTAGAGGGGGCACACATCATTCCTTACGCCTATGCACGGATAGAGCACTCTCCATATCCATACTTCAACTATCATTCTGACGTGAATTAGATACCACCCCAGAATGTGGTTGATATATGGACGATCCTTTATCGATACTTCCCTGGTGTACGAAGAGCTAGCAAGAGTATGGCGAACATCAATATCCTCCCAACAGGATGATGTTGCTTGCGGAGCTTTTCACTCCAATTTAGAAAATTCCTGATGGCCTTCGAAGGTTGGCTATTACAATTTGCATTTGCTGACCAAATCCCTCTGTATAGGATGTGCTCCACAGATACGAGCTGAAGACTTACCGATATTTCCCTCCCTTGCATAGGAGGGAACTTCCTGAGGACGGCATCGTGACGTTCAAAAAAGCCGCGGGAGCCGAGCGTATCCCTCTCCCAGATCCGGCTCTTGCTCGACTGTCATTTTCGGATAGCTGAAATCCTGAACGCGTCCGGAATGAGCGAGTCCATAGACCGCAAGATTCGGGAGTGGGAAGATATCAAACGTCGGCCAGAGGCAGACCAGCTGCGGCCGGACGGTCCCACAGATGTTACTCGTTACCTGAACGCCGGCTTGTGGCAACATGTGGCAGTCTGAGTCCTCCTTCACACTGGATCTCTCTCTTCTCTACGATGGGGAGCCGTGCACTGAACTCCTTCTTGAGCCAGAGTATACACATTTCTTTCTTGGGCTTGTCTGCTAACATGCAAGCCTCGTGTACTGTGCAAGGTTGCCTGCTAATCTCCTTGTCTCCTATAACCCACATTTGCATTCGTTGTGCAGGATACGTCATCATATCTCTTCTCATGATGATCAAAGAAGATCACAAGTTATGAGGTTACGGAGAGTATGTAGCTTATCAATAGTACTGGAGTTATGTGATGCCTTGTTTGCTGCAGTCATGATGCAATAAGAACCAAAGTGGATACAGTATCAGATAGTGAATACTAGTTGGCTCTTTTCAGTGCTTTCAAAGTGATTCTTAGGTAGAGGTCATTCCTGTACGATCAGGGTTTTGGTCCGGTCTCACACTGTATAGAGACTACAACGGATTGTTCTCCTGTCTCTGATGATCTACACTCCAGTCACCTGTGAGTATTAATACTCCAAATGGCGGGCCTGGAGGAGGAGGCTGTGTTAAACTGGCTCGTATGCTACCGTACTTACTATTCAACTATATCAACTTCACCAACATCAGCCGGACTGCCGAGTGGATGCGGTGAGAACATGAGAGGCGACAATCAGCTCCAACCCTCTTGCAATACGGTGAAGCAAATTGACTGCTGCCTATGATACTAAAGATATCACAGCTACATAGCTATACTCCATGACTTATTTGACTGATCGCCCATCATGACGAATCTTCTATCAATAGCATGAGAGCTAGAAGACCCACGGGCAGTGGATCCCGCCAGCCACAACAGCCGTCCGTTGATGCTTGGCAGTGATGCATGATTAACTGCACCACAACGTTAATGTTGATGTCCAGTGTACTGTTCAGTCGATCATAGTGATGCCAAGCAACTGTCGGCAGGATCAACATGCTCAAGATCGGCAGTTAATTGCTCCTGATGATTGAAAAGTGGAAAAGAATGACATGACAGCTTAGAATCATCGTGGCTGGGCCAGTGCGATGCGCTGCTGCCTTTTCCCAGCCTCCTTGTGTGGATCTCGGATTAGTGGATTGAAGTCGATGCAGGCCATGATGGCTGCCAGCCTGCATGATTTCTGGTATTCTTTTCTGTTTTATCATTATGATTGAACGTGTAGATCGAGTTTGGCATTTTGGGATATATATTGTTGGTCACTGAAAGGTGTAGCGGACTTCTGACTATCATCAACCAAATCTCTCTTGCACATAAGTATCCTTCTACGCAACGGCCTCGGATCTATAGTGTTTTATCCTATTCTGTTCTATTTTGAAGGACTTATCTACCCTGACCCGAAATGCATTTCTCTCCCGCGGCAATCCTTTTCATCTCAGTCCTCGGTACACAAGCAGTGCCCCTAGCCGTCCCGCGACTGGGAAGCAACACTGTCGTGCGCAGACAAGAAGAGGCCTACTCAATTGTTAATGTTGGCGGCGCCAATCCCGACGGCATCGACACCAGCTCTGTGATTGAGCCCCAGACCCAGACTGTGACCGCTCCCAGCATCCCTCAGGCTTTCGTGACCGTCACGGTGACCGATATGCCAACATCGACATCTGCACAAGTCATCACACCCTCTTCATGGGCGACACCTTCGTCGAGCTCATGCATTCCATCATCAAAAAGCGTGGCAGCTTGGCCGACACCTTCGCCTGGGGATGACCATTCCGTCTACCCTCGGAGTTCCAACCTGACTCGCAAGTCTCCTCTGCCTCCTAAGAGCTTCCGGAGCTCGCTCTCGAGCACCAACAGCACCGGCGTTCATGATTTCAATGTTCGCAGCGACAACGCAACTGAGAGGGTGCCTATCTCAGCTCGCACTTTGTTGAACGGCACAATCGCAGCTCGCAGCGGTGTCTTGGCGCGGGCTCTCAACCAGACAGGCCGTGTATACTAGACGATGCGCAGCTCACCTGCTCATCTGCTCGAGGAAATCCCGAATGAGAACCCTGTACGAGTCACTGTCGGAACAGTGTGGGATCTTCTCAGCGGCTAACATAATGACGGAGACGATTACTGAGACTGACGACTTTCCACTTGATGTGTCCACGTGCGAATTTCGGACTTTGACGACTTGATGTGCCATGGTATATTTAAAACGGACATACGGCACGCTCATGATTTGCTTTCTGAGATGATTTCGGTTCATAGATTGTCCATTGTATTCATTTGGTTTCCTGCACATTCGGTATTTGGGAGAACGGGTTTGTTACATAGATGGTGTCAATAGGATAGAATGTGATTTTGGTCAACATATGAGAAAAATCAAACACAATCCGTTATGCTGTACAAGAGCCACCGGGCAATACCTCCGTACCTGCAGGGGTCGAGCGATTAATATCTCGCATCTATATTCTTAAGTTTTGGACTTGGGTTAGTGGAGGTAAAAAAAATAGTGGGATCAAACCTTTGAATATGATTCAATTGATGCTGTCTGGTATGCGGGAGCGTACTCAGAATAGCTCTGCCTAGCACCGTCAGTCCACGTTGGCAGCCTGAGGCGGAAAGAAGCTCGTGCGACCCGCGATGGCCTCTTGATCTTCTCCATTCGCAGACATCTCCACAGGGCCAGTCATTCTGCGATGGTCTCTTCTCTTTAAATGGACTGATTAAAAGATCGGAACTTTTTTATAAACATCTATACCTCTCTACAAATACTTTATCCCCGCAACCGTCATTGTAGCTCCTCCATCCGCACCCCCTCATCCTCTTACTCGGCCAGGTGTTTACCGCCTGCATCCATCCACGGAGACAGCCCCGTCATACACCTTTCGAGTTAATCGGTCAATTCCGTCATGGCCAGTCCAGTATCCCCTCCGGAGGACCAAAGTCGTCTCCTTGAGGAGGCCCTCGGAGTGGTCCGACAGCAGTCGCATATGATGCGAAAATGCTTGGAGACTCCTGGGAAACTGATGGATGCGCTCAAGTGCGGGTGAGTCGATGGAGGCTCCCCAGATATGAAGCGAAGTTCCTAGAGCGACATTGCGTAATTCTGCAGAAGTGAAGAGTACAGATCAAGCTAACGGCTATCGCCAATTGCTTCCAGGTCGACGTTGGTCTCCGAACTACGAACACCCAGCTTGGGTCCCAAGCAATACTACGAATTGTACATGGCGGTTTTCGATGCGCTGCGACATCTCTCCGTTTATCTGAAAGAGAACCATCCCGTCAACCATCTAGCTGATCTATACGAGTTGGTTCAGTATGCAGGCAACATCATCCCGCGGCTCTACTTGATGATCACGGTCGGCACGGTCTACATGTCGGTGGAGGATGCCCCGGTCAAGGAGATCATGAAGGACATGATGGAGATGAGTCGAGGAGTGCAGCATCCCATCCGCGGGCTGTTCCTGCGATACTACCTGTCCGGACAGGCCAGGGACCATTTACCCACGGGCTCCGGGGACGGGCCCGAAGGCAACCTGCAGGACTCGATCAACTTCGTCCTGACCAATTTCGTGGAGATGAACAAGTTGTGGGTGCGGTTGCAGCATCAAGGTCCCTCCCGGGAAAGGGAAAAGAGGATGCAGGAGCGCCGCGAGCTGGAACTGCTGGTGGGCAGCAATGTCGTCCGGCTCAGCCAGTTGGTCGATCTCGAGCGCTACAAGTCGGGGATCCTGCAAGCGCTGCTGGAGCAGGTTGTCCAGTGCCGCGATGTTCTTGCGCAAGAGTACCTGTTGGAAGGTAGGGAATCTATGGTCCCGGTGTGCCTCCGGGGCAGTCAGCTCATGCTAAGTTGCTCTAGTGATCACCAAGGTCTTCCCCGATGAATTCCATCTCCATACGCTCGATCTCTTACTCTCGGCAATTTCTCGTCTCAACCCGCACGTTGACCTGAAGAAGATCGTGATTGGACTCATGGACCGTCTATCGGCCTACGCGGCTCGGGAAACAGAATCCACCACCGACCCCGAAATACGAATGCAAAATGAAGAGGAAGCCGTCACAAAGTTCCTCGAAAATCTGAAGATCGCGGAGGAAACTAAGAAGGCCGAGGCAGCAGCGACCCAAGAGGCGCCCACTGGCACAACTCAAGAGAACGGCGTTGAGCAACCGTCAACCGAGCCGTCGAAGGAACCCTCGAAAGACACAAATGAACCAGAAGCAGAGACCCCCGAAGGCGAGCAAGTGTCGAATGGAAACGGCGAGAGCGATGCAAAGCCTGTCGTCCCAGCAGATGTCAAGCTATATGCCATTTTCTATGACCAGGTCGTCAATCTGATCAAGACCCGGGGCTTGCCAATTCAAGATACCATGGCATTATTAGTGTCGCTTGTTAACCTGGCGTTGAATACCTACCCCGACAAGCTGGAGTATGTGGATCAGGTTCTCGATTTCGCTACGCGTGAGACAGCCGAATACGCTGATCATGCGGACCTGCACGCGGCGCCGACCCAGCAAAACCTCCTTCATCTTCTCCTCGCTCCTCTTCGCTCTTACGTCTCAATCTTCACAGCATTGGCATTGCCCCATTATCTCCCGCTCCTGACTTCTCAATCCTACCCCACACGACGATCTGTGGCCGGCGAAATCGCCCGGAGTCTGCTCAAGAACCGAACTCTGATCACAACAACAGAGAACCTCGACCGCGTCCTAGGGGCATTGAGAGTCCTGATCAAGGAAGGCCTGCAGCAGGCTGTCGGCTATCCTGGTTCCCAGCGACGAGGCGGAGAAACGGACGAGACCATCGAAGAGCAAGGATGGCTCGCTCGGTTGGTACATCTGATACAAGCGCCGGAAAATGACGTCCAATTAAAGGTACGCTTTTTAGGGCTGGACTGAGATCACTTCCACCGCTGACTATTCATAGCTCCTTCAAGCCACACGCAAAGCGTATGCCGACGGCAACGAACGCATCCGATACACAACGCCGGCCATTATTACTGCATCTATTCGACTGGCGCGTAAACTCAAGTCTCGTGAACATTACGACGACAACTGGCAGTCACAGTCCTCCGCCCTTTATAGGTTCATGCACCAGTGCGTAAACAATCTCTATCAGCGCGCCAACCCAGGGTGCGCTGACCTGGCACTGCGCCTCTTTGTGATGTGCGGCGAAGTGGCCGACCAGACGGGATTCGAAGAATTCAGCTATGAGTTCTTTGCTCAAGCATTCACCATTTACGAGGACTCCATCAGTGACTCGCGCGCACAGTTCCAGGCGGTATGCATCATCGCAGGAGCGCTCCACGGCACCCGGGGTTTCTCCAAGGAGAATTACGACACCCTGATCACTAAGGCGGCGCTGCACGGAAGCAAACTGCTCAAGAAACCCGATCAGTGCCGTGCCGTGTACCTTGCAAGTCACTTGTGGTGGGTAGTCGAAAACCCCCAACGGGGCGAAGAGGACCCCAAGAACGTATGTCCACTCCACCCCCTCGCTTCCACCTTCATCGCAACTAATCTAGACCCTCAGCTCTACCGCGACGGCAAACGCGTCCTTGAATGCCTCCAGCGGGCCCTCCGCGTCGCAGACGCCTGCATGGACACCGCCGTCTCCGTTGAGCTATTCGTCGAGATCCTCAACCGCTACGTCTACTACTTCGACCAGCAGAACGAAACAGTCACGACCAAGTACCTCAACGGCCTCATCGAGCTCATCCATTCCAACCTGCAAACCAACGAGGATGAGCCGAATCCCAGCCTCGAGGGTCCAAGGCGTCACTTCCAGCGCACACTGGAGTACATCCGTTCTAGAGACTACGAGGGCGTCGTCACGGATCCGAGACCGTGAAATTATCCAGGCACCTTTGTGATATTTGGGTCTGGAAATGATTATATCATGTATGAATCGTGAAAGCGTGCTTACCTTGTTTCTTTTCTGTATCTGTTTCGCCGTTTCCTGGCAGCTTTGATATCAGCCGAAGCTTGTACTGAATGTGAATGAATCCCGAGACGCTTGTAACATTTTCCTCTGACTGGTCTGTTCGATTCTGTTAATATAGGTACAGCGCCGTCTTAACATGGTATAGTCTTCCCTTTTTATCTTCTGCTAGGTGACTGAATGAGTTGTCACGGTAGACCACCGTACATTTACTTGCCGTTTACACACCTACTGCAACTACAGCTACAGTTAGAACAAAAATCATGACTCATCGATCGAAGCCGACCATGCAATTGGTTTGGCACGGAGGATATGTGTGCTCCATGGGAATCGCCGCATCATGCACAATAGGACAATAGGACATACAGAACATAAAATGCCCCTGAACAAAAAAGAAGGTAAAAGAAAAGTTGACTCGGACAAACAGACAACAGTCCATGACGCGAACAGAGAAGACGTGAGACATGACATGACGCTTGACAGACGTGGAAAGTAGGTATGAGATTGTAGGGATAATGGCGTATGACGAATGAGTAGAGGAGAGGAAGGGAAGGGAAGAGAGGCATTTAGTCAGTTGATCGTCCACAGTGCAGAAGTCCGATAATGATGATGATGAAAGTGCAAAACAAACATGAACCCCATTTACACCCCGTTAGATGCTGGACCCAAACAAACGCCTTTAGAAACCCATTGGTGGAGAAGAATACTGGCGCAGCACTGATGGTGTACCAATTCCGCCAAACGCTGGCAGACTACTGCTCGGAACTGGGCTGCCAATTTCCCCGGGAACGATGCTGCCCCTGTGACCTGAAGCGGCACTGTTGTTGTCCGGCTCGAACTTGACAAACTCCCCCGTCTCGTCCTTTTTAATCGAGAAGGTACCCCCACCATTCTGTGTGTTGCCTTCCGTATCGCAAATATCTAGCATCTCTTTCAAGGAGATCGAAGGCTCGTTTTGTGGCCTCAGCTGCTCAACCTGGCGAAGAACAAAGTTCACGTCATGATAGCCGTCCACACCCTTGAAAGGACTCATAGTATTGAGCTGTTTACAGGCCTGGATGACCAACAGCCGAATGGCGACAGGCCGGGATGTGTGAGCACGGTGGTGGCCTCCGGACCCAAATGCGTTGTTAGACCAACCGCTCGCTATGATTTACGTCAGTATTCGCTTCCATGTAAGGGCACAGGATTTCGCAGAGCAAACTGACCGTGTCCGGTTCCCCAAGTCTGAGCACTGGGAAAAGCAGACGTCCCGAAAGGGATCTGTGCACCCCATGTGCCACCGCTTACTGCAGGACTCACCGCGAAATTGGTGTGCTTTGATGCTGATCATATTGTTAGGACATCTGTCACACTATACAGTTCCAAAAAGATACTGTGATCTTATAGCCGAAGAACTTACCACTGAGGGGATCCGGAAACAGAGGTGGTCCACCGAAACTGGCCCGCGCCGGTCCTGGAAAAGTGCCGGGTGCTGTAGCACCTGGTAGCGACTGCGACAGATTTGAGGAGAGAGGAACATCGGTGTCATCAAGGAGAGCACTGCTACCAAGATGGGCGCTCAAATCATCCACATCTCGTTGTGTGGTACGATCACCACCCTTCTGCTGGTCCTGTTGGGTGCTGGATGGTCGTTTGATAGGGCTAGGCCGAGAAATTGGCATAGGCTGTGCGTGATTCTCCAGAGGTGACCTCTCAAATGAGCCGGAGGGTTGCCTGGAATGGCGGTGGGGCAATCCACCCTGCGGCGTCGAGAAAGCTCCAGGAATCTGCTGGCCATGGAATGCAAACCCTTGTCCGGGCTCAAGCGGGAATCCGCGTCCAGGCGGCATTGGACGTGCCCCATTGATACCTGGCGGTGCGGGGATTCCGCTTGGTGCTGGATAGCCACGGAAAGGACTGATGAAAGGTCCCGAATGCGGCGGATAACTGGGCAGATCATGTCCAACTGGTGGTCGCGCGACCATTCCAGTCAAGCCCGGAGGATTAGGTGGTATTCCGTTGACGCTCGAGAATCCAGGAGGAATGGATCTGCCTAGGGGGGACAAGGGCGTAGAAGGCTGAGGTTGATGAAGCATTGCATGCAGTCCGTGGCCTTGTTGCGAATTCCCACTGGCAACTCCCGATGGCTGAGACACGGGCATCGAACGAGGAGAAAGGGAGGCCTGCGACGGGTCGGTGCTAGGTGCTTGGGAGTGTGGTGAGGAGGAGGAATGAGAGTCTTGTTGGGATGGCTGACGGGGTCTGGCGGGAGTAGGAGCTTTCGGTAACACAGGTGTTGCGGATGGGATATGCGGCGAATGAGCGACAGCCGGGGAAAAGCCCTGAAGATGATGTAAATTCGACGGAATAGGGACAGGTCCCTGTTGCGACGACCGTTTGGCTTGATCATCACGCTTCTCCTGATCTTTGGCTTCCTCTCCGCCCTTTGCTGTATCCTTCTTGGCTTGTTCCTCCTTGCGATCGCGCTCTTCCTTTGCCTTCTTTTCCCGCAATTCTCGCTCTTCTTTTTCTTTCCGCCGGGCCTCTTCGCGTCGTTTCTTCTCCTCGCGCTGCTTCCGCTCCGCTTCGGCTTGTCGCTCTCGTTCCTCACGCTGACGTCGAAGCTTTTCCGCCTCTTTGCGCGCACGCTCCTCTTCTTGGGCCTTCCGTTCTGCTTCTTTCTTCTTCCGCTGCTCCTCCCGTTTCTTTCGCTGTTCCTCAAGTTTCTTCTCCTGTTCCGCCTTGGCAGCTGCTTCCTCTGCAGCCTTCTCCGCTTCCCGGCGCGCGCGTTCCTCTTCCTTGGCCTGTTTCTGCAGTCTCTTTTTGTCTTTCCGTTTCTGCGCTTCCCGAGCTTTCTTAGCATTTCGCTGTTCGTTCCGAGTCTCCTCCTCCATGAGTTCTTCGATCAACTTCTGTTGCCGTTGCTCGGCGACCTTTTCTCGGTATGCGGTCAGAACGCGTTGCTCGAACATTCGGGCCGCAAATATTTGAAACATTCGTCGGCCTTCTTCCATGCGTTGTTCTTCTGTCATGGCATCCTGAAGTAGAGGTTAGTGGTGAACTAAGAATAGTGGCCGAACACCACGAAGGGGGGGAACAACTCCAGGGCAGACCATTTCATCTTCCTCGTAATCCTCTTCCTCTTGACTGTCATAGTCCTCATCTTCCTCGTCGTCGTAATCTTCGTCGTCGAATGGACCATGATTGTGACCGCTATGAAGGGATTCGTGCGCAGCAGCTATGCCGTACTGGGTATCTTCTTCGCGTTGCATTCGACGTTCGGCCAACTGCTCCATCATGTCGATGAAGTGTTTCCCATCATTCTTCAGTAAATCGTCTGCAACTGTAAGAATACCATCTATCTCGGAGAGCGAGGGGAAAAAGCAAGAAATCAGTACAGGATTCCGTTGGAATGTTCAAAAGCTGGCGGCACATCAGCCTTACCTTTAACAGTTAAGCTATTTCCGAAGGCAAAGAAATCTGCGCGAGCTGCACGAGTTTCCTCGTCTTCTTCGTCAAGTTCTTCGTCACTGTAAGGCTCATCCCCGTCATCTTCCTCCTCATCGTAGTCCTCCTCCAAATCATCATCTTCTTCTGTCAGTTCATGAATGCGACCTCGTGAAGGATGGAATTGGCCTTGCGTTCGGGTATGTTGGCCGGGAGATCGTAGTGGAGGTTGGTACAACCGTGGAGGCGGTACCATAGGGGAGCCTTTTTCAAACGATCCTTTATTATGATTGGCGTACTGTTCAAGCTCTTCGTAGTAGGCATCGTAGAGAACCTCGAGCTCCTCCTCGATAGCCGTTCGCTTTCGCCCACATACCGTACAACTGCACGAATGGCGTTGTTGCTCCTTCATCTTTTTCAGAACGGCATCCTTTTCCACCTTGACGAGCTGCCGTCGCTCCTCTTCTCCTAGCTCGAGCCAGAACGTCTTAATATTCTCACGTTCTTCCTGAGTAGATGTATTCCAAATACTGCGGTTTTTGGCAGGTTTCAAAATATTGTGAGGCGCGAGATGGGAGGGGAGAGGTGGCGGCAAAGGGTGCGACATTGATACGGAAGGGGTGGACATGGGAGTCGAGGTTTCGTCTCCTTGCGCGTGAGAACCATTACGTGCTTTTTTCCCTTTCTTTTTCTTCGATTTGCGGCCTGTCGATCTCTGAGAGCTCTCCGTGCCGTCGGGCCCTTGGGGATTTTGTGAATCAACGTGGGCGTCCACCGAATCCTGACCATCCTTATGATATGTGTCACCGTTCGTGGGCTGTTCGTGGTCGGGTCCGTCAGCATCACCATCGTCGGAATGGTATCGTTCTGGATTAGCGTGGCTGGATCCGTTCTGAGTAGCGTCATCCGTCGATACATGTCCGTTTGCTGGTTGACGCTCGGCCAGGCGAGCTGCCTGCTTTTGTCTGCGTTTCTGCTTCTTTCGGTTTACCGGTCCGGAGACTGTGTCTGACGGAGAGGAAAGGTGGTGGTCTTTCGGCGCGTGAACGTCGCCATTTGTGGTGGGCGCTGAATGAGCAGTTGTTGACGAACTGTTCAGCATTGTGGAGTTTGGAGAATGTTGTGTATGCGGCGCAGGAGCCATGAAGAACGAGTTCGCAAAGATATCCGCTCCCGGAGAGCAAACAAGATCGTCGGGAGGTAAAGAGGGCGTAAAACCCTAGCTGTCCTTGATACTTCCACTTCCAAAACCCAAAGCCTTGCTAGAGCAAGATCAGCAAGGGTAGAGTACAGCCGAGCACAGACAGAGCTCACCGGCGAGCAGTAAGCGGACTAAATTGCGATCAACAGAGCTGAACGAAGAGGATATCCGATGTCAGCAGTCCCTAACAAGGGGGAGACCCTTGCGAGTGAGAGGTGGGGAGTTAGGATAAAGAGAGGAGGAGATCCTGGGCGGACAAAATGGGGAATAATGAGGGCGGAAGAGGGGTGGAAGAGAACCCTTTGGCCGCACGCAGGGGAGGCGGGCAATGTCCAAGTTAGGCGACTGAAGAATATACTCCCTATTGGAGGTCGCTCCGGGGTGACAAGGAGGGGATCTCGATAAGTATTAGGATCTAGATGGGAGTTGGGGGAAAACGAACAAGCGCAGCAAGAGCGGGATGGGGTTTGAAAGGCTGGCTGCCACTGGAGAATGGAGATGGATGATTGATGGGCTTTGGATGGTGGATCTTGACGCCGTCTGGATGGCTGGCGTGCCGCTGGCTGGATAGCCGCCGCAAGCGAGATGGAGGCCTGAGGATTTGGGCATAAATTATTATGCCTGAGGTATCCATTACAATTTCGCTCTCCATCCGTTTACTCAACTACGGAGTACCCTGAGGTACCTAAAGGTAAGGTAGGTACCTACCTCCTTGGATATACCGTTAAGGTACCCAAGCAGATGAAATCAGATAAAGTCCTTTCTTAGGTTCCAGTCTATGACCATTCTGCAGACAGGCTAGAAGCAAGGCCTTGTACTCTAAGTGACATATGGCATACTAAGCATTATAAAGCAAGGACAGTCTTGAAAATCATTCTGGAACAATCTTCATGACTGTCAAGTTCATCAGCACGCAGCACGTTCATGTTGTTGCTAAGATAGGTGTCTGGACTAGATACCGGACTGGCCGAAGCATGGTCTTAGTATAATTGTCCACTGTCGTCGAGACCAGTCCCCTCTTTGCTCTAGGCTCTATCTAGGTAGCTCTATGCGCATATTAGGTATTATTTACTTCTCCCGTCTCATCTCTCTCTCCACATGCATCCATTTATAACAACAGTTATGGTTCGAATGGGAAAAGATATAGCACCTGGCGTAGGCGATTTGAGACAATTCTTTAATAAAGCCATTATTTGTGGGAAGATATGGTCTCTTCAGCTGCGCCAACTACGGGTCGATCCCATCCTTTGCTTTGATTAGCATTTTATAAATCAGCTAGGCTTTCGGCGAGCTACTTCTGTATTATTTAAAGCCTTACTACTTCTCTTCTCGTGACTTCTCCGATATTTAAATGTTCTTATTGTTATCAGCATCATCTTGTCTCCCTCTTTCTGTAAGTCGGGGTCTTTGCGGAATAATAATACCTAAGATACCTCTCGGCCTACCTGACATCTGTACTGTACTGTATACGGAGTACCACCGGTAAGGTACACAGTACTTCTGAAACCAAACTGGTATTACCAAGACATCTCTGCCAGAAGGGAAAGTGGTACGGAGTAAACTCCTCCCACTTCCCCCGTGTTGGTCGATCATCAATTGACTTAAAAAGTCCATCAGCCTCACCTCGACCGCCTTCCAGGACAAACTAATCCTCAAACTCGTTATCATCCTCTCTTCACTCAAGCAATTTAGGGGGAGGGGATATTGTTTCTATCAGAAGAAACAATTTCACCACCTTCTTCCATTCGTTTCGTCGCAAACCGTCCGGCCAATTCGGTATTACGGTCAGATCTTACGGTTGCCTGATTCCGCTAAGTTTCGATATCAGCCGGGGCTGAACAGTGAACAACGCCCTCCCCTTGTCGTTTTCCCATCTCGAATACCATCGCTCGAATTTCTTCCACACTGTCGCCTTCGAAGGGAGCCGTGTCTCTCGGTCATTCGTGAGGAACAATGGCTCAACAACAGAATGACAATGTGATGCGGAGGTATGTACAAGGCCCCTTCTGGTTCTTGGGGTGGATCTCTGTGGTCCACGTCCAGGTCAATACAGGCGGTTTCCGGCCTCGTTAGTCGCACCATCCTTGTCCTGGTCTGGAGGAAGCAAGCCATGATTTCGAATTGGCATTCTCTCAATGATACAATATGCTGATCTCATCCTCAATGCAGAAAGCTGGTCATTATTGGAGATGGTGCTTGCGGGAAGACCAGTTTACTGAGTGTATTTACGCTTGGTTATTTCCCAACTGTGAGTGCCTCATCCGGATGATACGCCAAAATTTGGTAATGGTTTGTGAACTATGTCAGCTAATATGTTCCGTTTCCAGCACTATGTTAGTACTCATGCATCCTTAATGCGCCTCGCTTTCGCCAGGAATATAGCTTCTGACCATATCACCAGGTTCCCACAGTATTCGAGAACTATGTCACGGATTGCAGAGTTGATGGTCGATCTGTTCAGCTGGCTTTGTGGGATACTGCAGGTCAAGAAGACTATGAAAGATTGCGGCCACTCGCGTATTCCAAAGCGCACGTTATTCTGATAGGATTTGCTGTGGACACGCCAGATTCCTTGGAAAACGTAAAGCACAAGGTTCGTTCATGTTGCGATTCGCCAGGTTTCATTACTTGTCAACTCACTAGTTCCGTCTGCAGTGGATTGAGGAAGCAAACGAGCGATGTCCCGGCGTACCCATCATCCTTGTCGGATTAAAGAAAGATTTGCGCGAAGATCCTCTCGCGATTGAAGAAATGCGGAAGAAGTCCCTACGCTTCGTCACATCTAGGGAAGGAAGCGAAACTGCCACGCAAATCGGCGCCAGGAAGTACCTCGAATGCTCGTCTTTGACAGGAGAGGGAGTAGACGACGTTTTCGAAGCCGCTACGCGAGCCGCCCTTCTTACATTCGATAAGCGGAAGACCTCATGTTGCATCGTGCTATGACATCCGATGGTAATACGACCTCAGCTGCCACGGACTCATTGATTCAGTTTTATTCTATCGGATCTCTCAAAAAGGAGCAGAGAAGGATCATTTGGTGGTCGTTGACTGATCATCGCAACTTGCATCACTGGCGTTTGGGAGGTTCTCTGTTCATATTTTTCTCTTGCGCTGTCTTCACTAGGGTATATCTTCCTGCTCACACTCTCTTTTACATGAACACCTGCACTCCGGATTCCCCTCCTTTGGTATACTTCCTTCTCTCGACTTTGGAGCGCTTTGTTTCGTTATGATTCTCCCTGCGCCTCACTTTGCTTCTTTCTTTTATCCTTCCTATATTCATTCCCTTTTCTGATGCTGTCTAGCGTCTTTTGCACTTCATCTATGTCTTATATCCAGCATTTTGACACATACTGAACATGCTGATGTCAATTCCGGCTGTACGTCATGCTCGCGTCCAGTCTGAGCAAGAGCGAGGGCAAAAATTGCACAATGTAGTTATTGGCTTGAAACAGTCTATATCGGGTGAATCAGATGTCCATGAAATTAAACAATCAGAACAAAATGACCTATAGTACATGTCAATACTTACAACCAGACTCAACAAATGACCAATTCCGAGGAACCCAGAGCCTTTCCATTGACCGCCCACCAATGTAAAAAAGGGACCAATGCCTAGTATTTCTTCTCCATGCGCTTCCACTCATGATTCCACCCCTCCTTACTCGGGCCCTCGGTCTGCATCCGCGCATACTCAATGGGAAACATATCCCTATACACCCCACGCTTATTCATCGAGATCCGGAACAGCTTGCCTCCATCCCCGGCACCCGTACGGAGCTCCTCGCACGCGGCGTTCATCGCTTGCCACTGGCGCTGTAGCTCGAGCTGTCTAGCGCGGCGCTGCTGCGCTTGGTACAGTTGCCAGGCGCGGTGGATGGTCCAGTGCCGGAGGTAGCGGGTTCGCGAGAAGCGGAGGGGCCGGGGGGTGAGCGGGTGCCAGAGGAAGTAGCGGATTAGCGCTGTGGCACGTTAGTTAGTCAACGGCATCTCATCAATTCCGATTTATTTCTGGTTCTGGTTCCTGTCGGTGCCTATCGGCGAGGTGTGGTCGTGGTTCGGCGGGAGAACCCCCGGGAGACAAGAAACTTACTGATTCTTTTATCGCCGCGAGGGGCATTTTTGTTGCGTTTCAGTAGGGCGCTTGTTGTTGAGAAGAGCCGGGTTCCGATGACTGCTGCTGATGCTGCGGGCTGAACAGGAGCGGTGGGTTTGCGTACTAAGAGGTCGTTGCTGAGCCGGCTGATGGCTGGTCGGGCCGGTGTTTGGGAGAGAGGAATTCTGAAGACGCTCGCCAGGGAGGCGAGGACGGGGGAGAGAGGACGCATTGTGCGTGGTGAGTGTTGGATTGCGTGAGGTAGACTAGATGTGCTGGTGGAAGTGAAGGAGGCATTTTGGTTTTTGGGGATCGGCGGCGGAAAGTTTGATTAGCCGCGCGCTTATTTCGTAGCTCACTCTACGAACTAAATGTTGTCTACGGAGTATCGAAAGTTGAGATTGGTTCCATCTCCTGTATTATGATCCATGCCATTATATTGAATGATTGTATAATTCGCAGTTCTTGATATCGCCTGCAACAAATGCCATTGAGGTGCCTACCATGTGGGAATCTAACACTCCTAAATTTTAGAAAAACCTTGGCATCCGGTTGAAGATCCGAGTGTAGAGAGAGTAGACTAGATAAATCCTCCAGGGTAATCCCATCCAACGCCAGTGAAATGCATCGTCGTCATATCCGTAGTCATGAGAGTAGAGAGAGCAGAAAGCGAAAGTGCCAATGTTTTAAAAATTTGGAAAACGCCACTCAGTGGTCCACGACTTTCTTCTTCTTCCGGTCGTAGTTCAGTACCTTTCGTTTCCTGTGTGTCTGTGCAAGCTTCCAGCGGCAGTAAAGTACCAGTGCATCCTTCAGCAGCACAAACACGCACCCTCCAATGACACTTCGTCCCCACCGCGTCTGTAGTAGACCGGGTCGGCCGCGCTCCAGGGCTGACGGTGCGCTTGTCCACGACTTGGGGAGAATATACTTGAGCAGACCTCCCATGGATGCCGAGATCGCCGGGAATGCGAGAGCTCCAAGAATGATATCGGCAAGGTTGTTTGTCTCATGTATGAGGTCGTCTCGCCGTCCTAGTCCCATATTATTTCCATTTTGCGCGTCACCTTGGTTTTGCCCGTTGTTCTGAGCGTTTTCTCCGGCATGGAGACCCAGAATACCCTGACGTACATCGTTACCCATTCCAACTTGGAACTCCAGATCAATTTCCATCAATATCTGGCCATTCTCGGCATCGTTTCTTCCCTCCGGATGCTCAGGTGGCGCATTATCATCAAACTCGTTGATATCTGCTTGGCGCGGTTGCACCTCGGCTATCCACTTCCTTTCCAGCTTGCCGAATAATCTTTGATAGACCGCGCTGTAGAAGCTTTTAACATAGGGAAGCGCAGCAAACGTCATAGCAGCACTAGGTGGCCACAGGTCAAGGTCGAGCTCTTGGCCAGGGTTATGCGTCGCGAAGAACAGGACTGGGATGGCAGGTAGAAGACCCTCGGCATAGCGAGTCCGTGAGAAGATGAGCACGAGCGGAATCAGTGGTAACCCCAGATTCAAGCCCGAGTTCCAAGTACCATCCGCCGCCTCTTCTAAGATTTGTCTCGCTTCCTCGGTCCCGAAAACGAAATACATCGAATAAACGCCGTGTGCGCAGCATCCCGCCCAAACGGTACCCGCCAGGGTAAACACCATACCCGGTAGAACCAGCCGTCCAGCAAGCCGCTCGAACATCCGAACGACGTCAACGATATAGCTTCGCGGACGAGAGACCACAATTTCAGATTTACACTGCGGACACACCATCTTGGCTCCGTGACCGTTGCGTTTGCGGGACCGAGGGTTTTCGAGATCAGCGAGCCAGTCCAAGAGGCAAGCCTCATGAGCGGTCAAAGCGCAGGGACATGGCGAGCGCCATTCGGAGTTCAAGGGGGAATCTTCCGTCTCGTCGGTGTAACAGATCCAGCACTTGCGCGGTTCTTCATTCACGGACTCAGTGGCGGTCGAGCTCGGGACAGGAGATTTGCTGGCGGTGGCGGTGTCTGAGGCGGTAGCTGACGCATCCTCGCTGGATGCGAGTGGTTTGTTGAGTAGAACTGCCTCGTTGCCCTCCATAGATTCTGCGTGTGAGGGGCTTGTGAAACTGCTTCTGTCTGTGCTTGCGGTAGTCTCGTCTCGAACTGATGTGGCATCCGATGATCGAGCTCTGCCAATAGTGGCGGGATATCCGGGGACAGAAGCCATGGTTGCGACAGATCGTGGTGGATAAGACGGTCGAGCGAAAGGGAAGAATGGAAATCCGTAATTCTAGAAGATGTGATATGTGCCTGGCATCATGCAAATCGAGGTTGTAGCTGAGTCGCAAACTGTACTACAGGACTGCTGATGATGTTGGGAAGAGGGGAGATAGTTTATTCATCACTCAGTCGTCAATCGGAGGGCGGAATCGATCTACCGCCTCCTCGGATACGAACCGCGGCTTTCAAGGGCTTTGACTTTGATGGCCTCAGGAATCACCGACGTCAGGAAGGATCACGTGACACTAGGCATATTATTGCGCGCGATCACTTCACTGATGGCAGATATGGTAGCATAACGAGCCACCTGCCTCTACTATCATCTGACTGGGATGGACGGCGTAGATTTGGCTGAGCAGTATGAAGCGGTCTGGATGTTCATAGATGAATTTCTCATTTCAAATCTTCCGAAACAGTCTGTGATATCAATCATCGATTTGCCCATCCTTTCCTAAGACATACATGAAAGATTTCCAACTAAGTAACCTTCAAAAGTAACGATAATGTGCATTATATACAAGCTAATGTCCGACAGAAACCAGAGGCATATTTTTGGCAAGATTACAATTGGCATGCCAAGAGAACATGAAAAAGAAGGGGCTGTGAAGAAAAATGGACCGAATAGAGTGTCACTTTTGAATCCCCTTATGATCCTTTCCCACTTTCATGAGGAAGAAGACTTTGTGTGAGAGGCTGGACGTCGATTTAAGCATACATCTCCGCCCAGTTGCGTTTTAGAACCCGCCAGAAACGCCATGGATATCAACAGAAAGATGAAAGATCAGTAGGCAATGTTGCAAAGCCGAAAGCGTCTGCATGATCACTTGTGAAGGTACTCGGGGGCGGTTCTGCTTCTCAGGAGGGCCTTTCTCTCCTTCTCCTTGGCTTCATCATAGACCAGGAACTCGTGCAGGGCGCTACCAGCGGGAACCATGGGAAGCACGGGCACCTTGCGGTCAGTGAAGACCTCAAGCAGAGCAGGACCATCGCTTTCGATCAGCCACTTCAGCTTCTCCTCAACCTCAGAAGGCTTAGTGCAGCGCTCAGCAGCGACACCCATAGACCGAGCCATGGGCACAAAGTCAGGGTTCTTCTGGTGGGTATGCGAGTACCGGTCCTCGTAAAACAGGTTCTGCCATTGTGTCACCATGCCCTGCTCTTCGTTGTTCAGTAGAAGGACCTTGACGCCGATGTTGAACTGAGCAGCCGTGGTAAGTTCGGTAAGAGTCATGTTGAACGAAGCATCACCATCGATATCAATGACGAGGCAATCGGGGCGTGCGACCTTGGCGCCGATAGCAGCGGGAAGGCCGTATCCCATGGTACCGAGACCACCAGAGGTAATCATGGTACGGGGATGGCGCCAACGGAAGTGCTGGGCAGCCCACATCTGATGCTGACCGACACCAGTAGTGATGATGGTGCGGTCTTTGATGGGGGCGGTGAGATCGCTGAGTTTCTCAATCAAAGCCTGGGGCTTGATGGGGCCCTCCGGGGTCTGCTTCTCGTACAGAGAGAAGGGGAAGCGGGCTTTCCAGTCATTGATCTGAGCAAACCATTCTGGTCTTTCAGAGACCGGCTTGACATGGGGAAGCAGGAGGCGGATGTTCTCGGCACAGTCGCCCTCCACAGCCTCGTTGGCCTGAACGACCTTGTTGATGTTCTTGGGCATGATTTCGAAGTGGACGATTCCACCACGTTTCTCAGAGGCAGCCAGCTTGGCCTGGGGAGCAAACTTGGAGAGGTTACCGGTCACACGATCGTCAAAACGGGCACCAACGGCAATGATCAAATCGGCTTCCTGCATAGCCATGTTGGCGTAGGCAGATCCGTGCATTCCCAGCATGTGAAGAGCCTTGGGGTCAAGCTCATCAAAGCCTCCGAGACCCTGCAGAGTGGTAGTGACAGGAATGCAGGCCTTGTCCGCGAATTCCTTCAGCACTTTGGGACCATCTGGGTGAGCGAGGAGACCCTGCCCGACATACAGAACGGGCTTCTGGGCAACGTTAACCAGGCGGGCGACACGGTCAATGCTACTCTCGAGCTGCTTCATGCTGAGCTCACGAGCAGCCATGGTAGCAGCACTGGGGAGGGAAGGAATGGTGCTGTTCATGGGAATGGGTTTGCGAAGGATGCCAGCGGTGATGTCCTTGGGAAGATCAACCAAAACGGGTCCCGGGCGACCGCTGGTTGCAATCTCGAAAGCCTCCTGGATCCGACGAGGCAGCTCGGCAACGGACTTAACCATAACATTCCATTTGGTACAAGCTCTCGAGATACCGATGACATCGGCCTCCTGGAAAGAATCGGTACCGATCGAGCTAGTGGGAACCTGACCACAGAAAACAACCATTGGGGTGCCATCAGAAAGAGCGTCTTGCATAGGTGTAATAACATTGGTGGCTCCTGGTCCGGAAGTGACGAGGACAACACCGGGTTTTCCAGAAGCACGTGCGTAACCTTCGGCCATATGTCCGGCACCCTGTTCATGGCGAGGAAGAACGAAGTCAAAGTGCTTAGAGTTGTAGATGGCATCGAACACGGGCAGAATGGCACCACCGGGGTAGCCAACTAGATGGGAGTTCAGTATACCGTCCGTTGAAGGGGGAATTGACCAAAAGAGTGGTAAGCGAGGGATGACTCACAGATGTGCTTAACACCAAGTCGAAGCATCATCTCGTGGAAGATCTGTCCACCACTAAGACCGACAAACCTGCTCATCACGATAATTAGGCTTGTTCTAAACAATCAATTGATGTGACGCCTTCTGAATTGACATACGAGTCGTCCAGCTCGGGTAGCTGCCGATTTTGCAGAGGTGAAACTTCATTGCGATGAGGCTCCTGGTTGAAGGCGGGACTAGGAATAGGTCTTGAATTTCTAAAGCATTGAAATGTCAATGTCTGTGAACAAGAACTTTCTCGGAGCCCTATCCCAAAGAGAAAACTCACGAAGCCGTAGCTGTTGCAGTGCTCTGGTTGCGCTTTTGAGCAGAAAAGCGGTGGGGCGACACCGTACCGGCAACGGACGAAGAGGTGAACGGTCTTCTACCAGCAGCAATGTACTTCTGGTAGTGGAAAGAGCGCAGAGCGCTTTTTGATGGTCTTAGAGGCATCATCTTGATGGCGGATGACTGCCAGGCCAAAATAAGAGAGAAATGGAAGGTTTGGAGAGAGGAGAGGAGATGGAATTGCTGGACCAGAAATTCAGTAGAAAAAGACGCCCAAAAGAGGCCGAGAAGAAGAGTCAGAGTTCGGGGGAGAGCATCTGGACCAGCTAACCGACAGCGGCCTAGCGCGGCCTAAGGCCAATCACCTTAACGCCATTATTGGACAGCGCACTCCGATGTTCGGCGTCCATCTGCTTGTTTGTACATCACCTGATTGGCAGCGTTCTCGTTACTCATAATGCGGAGTACTAAGGTACCTAGGTACCTTACGGAGCACAAGCATGGACCTCAACTCTTCAGTCACAGCTTGATGCTCGTCTACAAAATCAGCTGGGAGCATGCACACCCAGCGCCGTTCATACAAGCCGAGTTACAGACCAATTGATTACAGATGCTGTATATCGCAGTACATCCAGCTTAAGGTAGCTTTGGACATTCTGGCACGCCAACCATAATCACTCGAGGAATGAGAATCCTTCACCGCATTGAACAATCGAATTTCTGTCTTTCTGTCTGCGGCGTATCGTTGGCCAGACATAGAGTTAGCACTTTCGAAGGGCGTACTGATGACTCGGCGTCATGAGTTCCAGAATATAGCGCCCGTAGTCAGGTTGATATTGAGTATGACTGACGTCTATGACCATTGGTTAGTCTTGAGCTTGCAAGGCTCCTAACGGGAAGAGCCATTTTGCAGGATGTGCTCCAAACGCCATGACAGCTGATGATCGCGACTGTGCTCCTGGAGACGGATTTGTGCAGAAGAGCTGCGTCAGAAGCGGGGTAGATGCCTGCCTGGTGTTCCTCACGCAATCGATCCTTAAGGGGATTTGATCCACGAAGATACTATAACCGTATTCACCGGTCCTCCGATCCATTGAATGCCACGGACGCAGCAATTTGGTACTCGGCCGTTCCATAACTGAGTTCTGGATCTGCTTGTCAAGCATGAGAATGTATGGGTCATTGTAACTCACTGATCCGATGCCAAGAGTGAAATTTCATGCTCGTCTGTTACTTGAGGTTAACAACGAGACAATGATGCAGTCCAATGTCAGGCCAGGCCAGATCAGTTTAAGATAGCACCTCGTGGCATGATCATCATCCAAAGTGGACCAGTTTCTGGCTTGATTGAGCTAAGGTACCTTTACTCGGCGTGGGTAGTTAATGCCTTTTTCGAACCCCGCATGTCAGCTGTCATTGTTAGTTTGCTGGTGATTGATTGCTACCGAGTACTCAGTCCACGCTAGGCCCTATATGGAGTCACAAAGTGGACAGTGACTGAGGTGGTACCATCGAGTGAAGCTATGTATCTCCGAGGATTACGGACCAGGTTTGGCGCCTGAGCATGGAAACAAGGGCCAGTAAAGAGACGAAGCAAAAGGGATTTTGTCTCCCTTCATTATCTTAATGGCAAAGGACGATTGACCCCTTTTGACTCTACCACGGGCAGTCAAAAGAGGTCACTGATAGGGGCATCTGTACCTTCAGTATGGCGCCTTGGGAAATTATCGTTGTATCATATGCAAGCTGATGGTGGGTCCTTGTATTGCAAGTCATTCGTCTTCGTTGCAAGCTTTCTGACGCCTGGTCCCCAGGCATTACTCTCCTGTCTGGACTCTTCTTATGCTTCAAATATGTCAGGGCGGTCCTCTGAAGCCGCTCTGGGCTGTGGAGTCCTCTCGTCATAGTTGTCTGTTGGAATCTCCGGTCCACATCTGTTTGATGTTTTTATGATCAGCTGGAGCACCTGGATGTTTGACAGCTTGGTCTGCCCTGTCAATCGGCTTATCTCCAAGGGCTTGAGGTTAGTCTGGCTAGTACTATGTCCACGGTCTTTGTCTTGTTGGTGATGAGTTCAAACAGAGGAAGCGAACAAATCAACAAAGAGAATGGGTGGATCGAAAGAAATGCAAAGGTTGCGTTGGTAAGTAACTGCAGAAGAGTAAATGAATAACACTGTTGGAGGGGTGAAGAAAGGATTGAAAGGGTGGGAGCAAACACTCAGTCTGCATGGTTATAAGGAATCCGATTGCAAAGCAAACCCTACCTCTATTTGGATGGATCGTGAGCTTTCTCAGTATAGCTACATACTGCACACATTGATTGCTTCTTGAGAACCCTAAGCCCCAGGCGGAGGCACAGTGGAGGGCGAGTAGGGTCAGTGCCATCTAGCTCAAGGCAAGCTATGCAGCTTATGCTAGGGTCTAAAAGAAAGCTGGAGAAATCGGGGAGCTGGTGAATGACGGAGAAACTATTCCGTAGAGTGAGTGAAATGGAATACTATGGTAGTAGAAACTAGAAAGAACGGGATAATCTCCGGGTTGAATTTAACCGAGAGGCGTCCAGGTCCCCACGGGACACGGATTTCACCCAGTGAGAGGCACGGGACCTCCGGGGCATCATTTCGGGGATCCCCACCCTAATCCAAGGCATTAAGGTATTATTGAAGCATCGATGTCTCGTGCGTATTTCGTGGTGTCTCTGCCCCTCGGCCCCTCCCCACGTTTCCCCCCCCTATGACATACATAGAGATTAGTTTGGCAGTTTTCCCACCCAGACACTTCAGCAATATTTCCGTGTGTCAGGTACACCTTTTTTTTTTTCTTTCTCTTTTCTGATTTCCTCAATTTCATCTTGCTTTTCTTCTTTTCCCCGAAAACAACCTCTGACATCTTATCTCCTCCCTGAGCTTGCACTCAGATACCCCGCCATGGCAACCCCGCAGGAACTCGTGCCTCAAACAGAATCCATAGCTGAGGTCTACGCTACGGACGATGCCTCTACTGCCTCTGCTGCCCCTGAGCACCAGTCACGGTTCAACGGATTAGTTGCTCAATTCACCAAATTATACGGCCATCGCCCAGATTTCGTAGCCCGCAGCCCTGGCCGTGTCAACATCATTGGAGAGCACATCGACTACAACCTATATGACGTCCTCCCGACAGCTGTAAGTGTCGACGTGATTATCGCCGTCAAGGTTGTTCCTCCTACTGGCTCGGAATCATTTGTCAAAATCTCCAATGTTTCACCCGAAAAGTTCCCCTCTCGCGAATTCACTGTGCCTCGGGATACCGATATCGAGATTGACCCCAAGAAGCATGAATGGGTCAACTATTTCAAAGCTGGCCTTTCGGGCGCGTTGAAGTTCCTTCGCAAGCAGAAGGCGGATGGCTCGTTTACACCAGCAAGCTTTGAGGTCTTGGTGGATGGTAATGTGCCTCCAGGTGGTGGTATCTCCAGCAGCGCGGCATTTGTCTGTGCAAGTGCGTTGGCCGTCATGAAGGCCAACAACCACAATGTTTCGAAGCAGGACCTGCTCGACCTGGCTGTTGTTTCGGAGAGAGCCGTCGGTGTCTACTCGGGAGGGTAAGTTGATCACTGCAGCGGCATATCGTATTGTGAGCTAACCAGCTTATGCGGTAGAATGGACCAAGCGGCTTCCATCTTCTCACGTCGCGGATATCTCCTCTATACCCAGTTCTACCCCAACTTTGCCGTTCAGCATGTCCCGATTCCCAAGGCCGATGAAGAAATCACTTTCCTCATGGCCCAGAGCTTCGTCACCTCAAACAAGGCCGAGACGGCACCCCGCCACTACAACCTGCGTGTCGCCGAATGCACTCTGGCCGCTGTGGTGCTGGCCGCGCAGCACGGAATCACCTTGACCAAGGACAACAGCTCGCTGGGATACAGTCTACGCAACTTCCACGAGGAATTCATGCGCAAGGAGGGCCGCCTCGGGGACCCGCTGGAATACCAGATCGATTCCGTGATCCAATCCACCATGGAACTCCTGACCCAGGAGCAGGGATACACCCGGGAAGAGGTCGCCAAGCTGCTCGGCATCACGGTCCCCGAGCTCGAGGCCGAGTTCCTGTCCGCATTCCCTGTCCAGGCAGAGCGCTTCCTGCTCCGCCAGCGTGCCCTGCACTGCTTCAAGGAAGCCCGGCGCGTGCTTGACTTCAGGGCCTGCCTGGCCAAGGCCCATACCCTGGACGAGAGACGCATCCGCTACCTGGGCCAGCTGCTGAACGAGTCCCAGGAATCCTGCCGCACAGACTACGACTGCAGTGCCCCGGAAGTCGATGAGATCTGCGCCATCGCCCGCCGCGCCGGAACCTGGGGAAGTCGCCTTACGGGCGCTGGCTGGGGAGGTTGCACGGTTCACATGCTGCCGCAGTCCAAGGTCGAGGCCGTCACCAAGGCCTTGAAGGAAGAGTATTATCTGAAGAAGTTCCCGGATATCAGCGAGGAGAAGCTGGCACAGGCAATGGTTATCAGCAAGCCTTCTAACGGATCCTTCATGTATGTGTACCCTTGTCTGGATGATATCTATACGGTTCCAAGCGAGAACGTTGACTCACTGACTGCTTTCCACCAGGATTACGGGAGCCGCCATTGCCGATGTCAAAATTTAGGAGATGTATATCACGAAAAAGAAAATAAAGCATTGAGCGATTCTGTACTGTTCACATTGATCTCTAGGACGATTGGATTGTCCTTCTTGAATCCAGATCCAGGAGTATATAATGCATAAGTGCCTGTGACATCCATTCAAGCTAGGCATGGTTTGAGTATGATTCCTTATATTTCACAATCAGTACAGAGTCCACTCGATCGGCCAGCGACCGGTCGGTATGTTGCATGGGTGGATCTGGTTCTTGTAGCAGTATTGTCCTCAAACAACAAAAGCGTGTGGACTGCAAGCACGAGGAATCATGCTTGGGTCATAGCGTTTATTAGGCCTCAGAGCTTGTCTTTGGACTGTAAAACAGGACCCACGCTTAGTCTGGCCCATATCTTACTTTCGAAGTCCGTACCAGGAAATTGGCTCTCTTTGGCTTCTTGGTAACGGAGGCTCTACCGTCCGTCGGGTCACCTATCGGGAACAATTGTCGCAGATGAAGCGGCTGATCAATCGTTGGGATAAAGCGAGAAAACTCAGGATTTCTTCTTGGGCGCTGCCTTGGTAAAGAAATCACTCATCTTCTTCATTCCCGCGGTATTGACCTTCTTCAGATCTCTCACACCGCGGGATTCACCGGCCTTCTTCTTCTTCTCTTCCTCTTCTTTGCGGCGCTTTTTCTCGGCGCGGGACTCTGCAGCTTCGTCGTCATCGGCACCGCGCTTCCGGCTGAAATCCCCAAGTGATTGAGTCGCGAGTGCTTGCGCTCGCAGCTCTGCTATATGCTGAAGGTGGTCTTGAAGTGGCTTGAAATCCACGGGTGTTTCAGGAGTAGCAAGTAACTCATCTAACCTAGCACAGAGTTGTGGCGAGATATATGATTCCTTGATGAAGGAGAGGACGGTGGAGATTCTCAACAGACGAGCCATATTGTCCCTGGTGGCGGATTCCAGAGTTGATTCAGCGGACAGTTCTGTGGCAGGCGTTGAGACACCTGAGGGTGTTGATACAGAGGCAGTCGTTGTGGATTGTGTTTCCTGTTTGTCCTGGGACTCTCCCTCGCCGTCATCTTCTGAGGAGGATGTGCCTCCGATGATGGTCTCCTCTCGTTTGACGGACAACAAAGGCGTAACCAGTGCTTGACGCACGAATCGCTCCTCCAAGCTCGCTGGAAGACCCTGGGCCACTAGGCGCTCTGCCTTAGCGATCAGTTCCTTAAGGAGTTTGACCTCGTCGAAGCGGAACATTTTCTCATCCCCTGCCTCGACCGAGTCACATACCGCCTCGACTCGGGATTGCAAGACGTCCCGAAAATCTTCATTGTAAAGTATGTGACGTAGGTGACTGGGCAAGTCGTCCTGCGAATCAATGATATCGTCAAGCGGCTGGAAAAGCCTCTTGGTATGGGTCGATGTGGCTGGGGCCAGCAGAGGTATCATGAAGAACATGACATCAATTGGCGTTGCAACACACAGTTCGGCGACTTTGGAGATAGTCCCCTTGGCTTGGGAGCGGTCCCCTTCGCCATTAGGAGTGTTCCTGTCTGTTTTGGGTGTGAAGAGTATACTCCGTGGAAACTGCGGCGTGGACCCTACGACGGTAAATTCGTATACGCCCAGTTTCGGACAGAAGAAATAGCGACTGGGTTCTCCAGTTCGCGGATTGGGCAATGTTATGAATCTGGCATCGTCTCTTGCAGCTGAAGGGAGAATGAATGTCTTGTTGGGGGTCTGCACTGTAGTCGGCGCCTTGAGATTCTTGAGATTCTTTTGTTCTGTTTCAGGTTGCTCAGAGGGAGCTGTTGATCGCGTCCGCATTTCGGCGGTGTTACTCGGAGACGAAGTATGTATATTATTCGGTATAAATATCTAACATCGCACGACGATAGACAGTTGGCGAAAATGATCGTGCACAAGCTTGCTGCTTGATGGTAGCTCCAAGGGATGCTCACAACGCGTCGGAGCTTCAGGTTGGTTTAATTTCCATTCTGCGGACGCGACACGCGCGCAGGACTCCCTCGGCCAATCAGCGCTGTTGCTGCACACAACCACTCACACTTGCAGCAGCGGAAGATTCAATTTCTCGTCTTGTGCCTTGCTGATGACAGGGGATCGTACTAATAAAGAAAGGGGTTGTTTTCAACTTTGAAACACCGGGTAGTATTGTTATTGTTGCTCAGTCAATTCTTCAGTTTCCTGGTTTACTCGTACCTGGGTTCCCAATTCCAGATTGACCTCGGTGCTCTGATTCCATCCCCGCATCCCAATCAACAATGGTCAGCCAAGGAGCGTAAGAAACAGACAGTGACACAGTCACTTGGCCTTTCTCAATATCACTTGACTGGGAGAAATCAGGAAAATAGATGTTGCCATGACCAGCAGTGAGTGCATATCCTGTCTGTATAGTGATCATTTCCTATTTGCGGCAGTAAACTAACCGAAACTCACCGCAATTGTTCAGTGGTTGAGACCTCATGGCCGCCGAAATCTCCTAGGGAGGCACTTCTCAGCTCTCCTGATGGTCGGAGGAAATTTCAAGATATGCGACGCCGCCAGGAGAATATGGGGTCGCCCTTGAAATACTCGAGGACAACTCCGAATCTACGAACTAACCAAAAGCTGAACGACGCTATTGATGGCCTCGACGACGAGGACGAAGACGAAGACGAAGAGACGTTACGACTCAAGCTTGCTGCCATTGAAGCAAAGCTGAAGTTGAAGCAGCTTCAGAAAAGTCGCGCACGCTCAAACACGTTGGAATCGAACGACACACAGTCCAGACCAGCATCAGCCGTTAGTTTCTCGTCGCGGTCACAAGAGCAGGTATCGAGACTTAGGAGTCCCATTCAAACCACTCGCAGACACGAGCCGAATGATATTCAAGTCCCTTTGTCGCCTGTCAGACGAGCGGCTCCTCCAGTTGAGCCTGCGTCCCCGCGGAGATATCTTCTTGGCATCGACAAGGGCCTCAAAGGCAGCGATGTCAGTCTCAAACGTCCGCCAAACTCCCGCTTGGGGTCACGGCCAACAAGTATGCATGGGACTCGTGAAACTACCATTTCTCACTCCGGCGATATCTTCGCATCTCACGCGCAGATGCTGGCTGCCGAGGAAGGTGGAAAACGGGGCAAGACATTTAGCGAACGGATTGCTGAAAGCCGAACAGCTGAAAAGTCTCGCAGGGAAAGAGAACTGAGGCTTCAGGTCAATCGAAGCTCCGCGTTCCAGTTCGACAAGACGGAGATGGAGACTTTAAGGACAGCAGCGGCTGAGGCGAGAACAAACGCTCCTCCCAGGTCACCGACGAGAAGCCGCCCAGTCGAGACTTTCAGCAGAGACGATGTCGTGCGATCGTTTCAGAATCTCAAGCCCTCCATCAAACGAAGCCAGACTGCACCCAGTGTGCGCAAAGACGCAGGCTCTGAGGGGTCACGACCATTTTCCCATAGGCGACCCAATCAATCCGAAACTGGGCCAGGATCCTCTCAGTCTCGCGGAGATTCTTTCTCCGACTTTGACAACGAGACTCGAGACGAGGTAACATCGAAGACACCAGATTCGTCCAAGTTTGAGCCGTACTCATCGCTTCACTTATCGAACCGAATACTACCGCACTCCTTTTTAACTAGAACGCTCTCCGATAAGAAGATTCTTCGCATTCCAGACCTTCTGAGGACAGTGAGAGGGCCAGACTTTGAGCTTCCCGAAGACATTGACGGAGACTACGTTGTCTTCGGCATAGTTGCCTCAAAATCTGAGCCAAAGCAAATCAAGGATACCAGAAATGTGTCTGCGAAAGAAGTCGATCCCTTTGATGATGGACTGAACAACAGCAACAGGTATATGGCAATCACACTCACAGATCTTAAGTGGACAATTGACTTGTTCCTCTTCGACACTGCCTTTCCTCGATATTACAGGTTATCAGAAGGCATCCTCATTGCCATCCTGAATCCTACCATCATGCCACCTCCCAAAAATAAGATAGACACCAACAGGTTCAGCCTCTCCATTTCCTCATCAGATGATAAGATTCTTGAGGTCGGATATGCCCAAGATATAGGCTTCTGCAAAGCTGTCAGGAAGGACGGCAAGACATGCCAATCATGGGTGGATGGCCGAAAGACCGAGTTCTGCGATTTTCACCTCGATCTCCAGGTCCGTCGGGCACAGTCACAACGGATGGGAGTCAACAGTGGTACAGGCATGTTTGGTCCTGGGGGCCGTTCAGGCCCACGGACTGCAGCTTTCGCCGGTGGGAAGAAACCAGGAACCCCGAACGGTTTGAAGTCAAATGGTCCCCAATACGATCTGGGATCTCAGTCCCTGTACTACATTGCACCCGCTCCCAAATCTCAAGGCGGCGGCGCTCAACATTCCCGCCACAGGGCACCCGGCCAATCTGCCGCCAGTCTCATCGACGCCGACGACGAAGATCCGTTCATCGCAGCAGGCATGATGGGCCGTGGGGCGGAAAGCAAGGAAGAACGCTTCCGGAGACGTCTTGTGCAGCAGCAGCGCGAACGAGACATCACTCAGAAGCTAGTCACCTCTCGAGCTGGCAACGTGGGCGCCGAGTACCTCCGCGCAAGAGCAAACAAGCCCGCAACATCCGCTCATTCCGAAAGCGCCGCCTCATCTTCACAAGAGAAATCCAGCTTCGAGGCCTCCACCCCTGTTTCTGCGACCAGCCTCGGCCTAACGGGCTTCAGGAGAGCAAACGCCGTCAAGCTCAGCCCGCTGAAGCGCGCCTACGACGGCGACAAACAGCACAATGGCAGCGTCAAGAAGACGCGATTCATAACGTCCAACGGTATTAAGGAAGCCGGACGGGACAGCCTAGGTGGCAGCTCTAACGCCATGACAAAACCTAATGATGATGATGACGATGACGATGAACTAGACATCATCCGATAAATGAAACCACTTGCATACTGTGCACATCGTTCTTCCCTCACACAGCTACAAACTAGATACCCACTCCTTGCCTCATTTCACTTATCTGGACACAACAAAGTCTCACGGCCTTCCTTGTAACAGCGCAATGTCGAGAGTACTTCCCTTTAATTCATACCTAGGAGCACCCATGAGTCTGCCTTGCTTTCTTTCAATAAGCCTTTCTCTGCACTTTTTATTGTTGGTCGTATCAGCCGTTTCTTCTTTGTAACTTTTTGTTTCTCACTGTCATGCAGTTTGATGGTTACGGTGGTACTGTAGCAGGACTATGGTGTACTATTCGACGCTTTATGACTTCTCCTGTAATGATTGTTCTTTGGGCCTTAGAGAACTCTGCAATTGTAGTCATATGCAATCCGGTCGACGGCAGAGTATTGAGTATTTACGCAGATCAGCAAATATGCCTAATGCTCGGCTTCCCATCTATAAGAGAAGTCTACTTTCAAAAGATAAGGTGACAATCTGAGTTCATGTTCATTGGGATATCTAATTCTGACTAGTTCAACGCAAAGTGGAATCGACACGCCCGAAAAAGTGAAGGAAACATAACTCCATCCCGCCAATCCTCAAGCGAGATTCCAGCCAAATAACGTACCCATGCTACCAGTCCTGCTCAAGCTCATTAGGCAAAGAAGGAAGACCGATCTTTCGAACAGATAAGCATCAAGCGGAGACCAGCCTAAACCAATACCCGAAAAAAAAAATACGAATTGAAAACCACAGGCGTAGAGACAATACAATCATTCATGATCCGGACCATGCGAATAAGCTCACAACGTGGGGGTGGCTCTGTTCCCTCTCGTCTTCTTCATTGCAGGACCACCGGGACTAGCAGCTGCGTCCGCATCTCTCTTCTTCGCCTTGGATACAGCATTCGTTGGAGTCTGCTTCTTGCGCAGCCAACCGGCAAATGGACTGACGCGCTTTGTAGTCGTTTCAGGCGCATTTGGTGTTTCCGTGTGTTCCGCGCCCTCTCGTTTGCCTCGAGGTCGCAGGGAACGCACAGTAGCACCTGGAGACGGAGATGTCGCAACCGTAGACTTCAGTGGGGAAGTCACCGGCCGCTGTGGCATTTCGACGTCAGTGGCCTGATCGGCGTCATCCTCAAGCTCTTTGTGAAGCAGGTGCTCGTCAATGTCGGTGGCCGCTTCTTCGTCAGAGTCGCTCATATTGTGCTCTGAATGACCACGGTCATTGGCGCTTGGGAAAAGTACACGAGGCTTGATGGACGAGCGGGTCAAGGGGCGAACGGCGGTGTTGATGGACGAATCGATCAAGTCGGGACGCGCTGCGAGCAGACCCAAATCGTTTTCGTCTTCTCCGTCACTTTCGACGTCTTCAGTGAACTTTCGAAACATCTTCTTGCCTCGACTTTTAAGAAAGTTAAAAGAAGCCCAACAAGAAAAGCGGAACTGGGTAATACTCACAATACGTAGACCATTCCATCCTTCCGTTTGACCGCCTCATCAACTTCCTGATCGCGCTTCATCTCCTCCCTTCTGCTCCTTCTAGAGGCGCGCGCAGACACATGGCTGGTAGTTTCCTGATTGCTGTGCTTCTTGTAGAAAGGGTTTCCCTTACTTTCGTCGATCTCTGGGATTCGATCACGGGAGTCGGTGTAGATCTCAATCTGCGAAGATCCCCGTGTGGCATTGTCGATGAAACTGTCTAAAGAATAGGCAGTGTCCTTCTTGGTTTTCTTGCTTCGCGAAGATGCCGAGCTCTGAGCTGCTGGAAACAGGGTGCGAGCAGTGACTCCGACGGCACCAACTGCCTTCTTTCGTGGAGTTTTAGCAGGCGTGGGCAGCATGCCGTCAGTCATGGTGGGTCGGTATTTCTGGAGAGGACGTTGATGAGTATGCGAGAGTTCTGCGGTGGTGAAGGGGTCTGAGCTGTCTGACACATGGTGGTCTTCCAGTGAATGTGTTACAGCAGAGGTTCTGGTCTGGTTTGAATGCTTCTTGCGGGGAGATCCGAAAACCGATCCTGGAGGCGACAATGCCTCAAACTCGTCGCTGCTCTGCTTCTTCGTGCTTCTGAGCCCGGGCTTGGTGTGAGCGGTCGCGAAACTGGGCGGAGGAGTAGTGCGGGACTCTCGTGAAGCCCGCTGACCGGCTAATCTCGTCGAATATCTAGTAGAATACGGTTCATATTGGTCATAGCCAGCTCCATGTCGAGGAGTAGGAGGAATTCGCAAAGTAGAAGGCGGAGGGGGTGTCGTCGCCATTGTGTGTTGTGTGTTGTGTTGTGAGACACGTCAAATGACGGAACTCGTTCCTGCAGTAAAGATGTAGAGTCACACCAAACGTTCCAACAAGATCCTATGACAATAAATCTGGATCAATGACTATCTGTGCCGCTAAAACTGAACACTTGGTTGGTGGTATGATCGAATGACGGGTCGATGGCCGGCTCGAAGGAGACAAAGGGAGGAAAAACGCGCGACTCGCAACACGCACAACCCGACCGAAGGAGCTTCTAATCAATAAGACTTTCTGACTGACGACGCGCAATAAGGAGCGAAGGATGGCTTTAGGTCGAATCAATCGATCTAATGGATGTTAATTCTCAAAGATGAGATAAAGAGAAGGATTGCAACTAAGGGTGGATAGATAGATAGATGGTGAAGGGGGAAGGCCGGTCGGTTGCTTGATGTCGAAAGTGACCAGCCACCGCTAATTATTAGGTAGCATCACCAAAGGGAAGAAAAAGAGGCTGAACCAATTGAATGCCCCACCACCCCTAGAACAATTGGGTATCTACTAGAGAATGAACGATGATGTACCTAGTCTAGAGAGACCTTGATCCGAGAGCCTAACACAATAAACATTTATCGCCGGAGGGATTATCGTTGTGTGTTTATGCATCCCCTCAATATACCTGCAATCCACTACCAAACTAATTCACCACAAACATCAACAATTGTTTATCGAACACACTCAACCCCACTCTTTACGCGTTTCGCATAACACCGGGCTTCCCACAACCCATGGCAGTACGCAGTACAGCGGAGGAGATGGACAGGCTCCAGTTCTCCGATGATGACTCTGATGACCTCTGGAATTCTCCCTCAAAAAGACGAAGCAACAAACCAAGTCACCATAAAGCCCCAGAGGAGCGCAGCACTACACCCGAGACTAGGCCCTCTCACGATGGGGAGACACTTTTTGATCGTCAGGAAGCTCGTGAAGCTGCGTTGCAACATGAATTACAGACGGTCCGGAATATCAATCAAGTGATCGAAGGATTACTGGGTAGTTTAGATCGCGCGAAAGGGAATATGGATGTATGTCAACGCACCTCTTTCTGCCAGCGAAGGGAAGTCCCTGCTAATATACGCCCGCACAGACTGTTGCGCGCACGGTTGACTCTGCTTCGACTCTACTGAACACATGGACCCGTATTCTATCTCAAACCGAGCATAACCAGCGACTGATACTCAATCCCAACTGGCAAGGCGCACTCCAGGATGTTGCGGATATGGAAAACGAAGAGCTTCTGCGTCAACAGGCCGCAGAAAGACGCGAACGAGAGTTGCAGCAGCAGAGAGAGGCAGCAGCACGAAAGGCAGAGGAGGAAGAGAAGAAGAGAGCTCTGGCAGGTAGCGCTAGAGGGACGCGTGGGACAACTACTCGAGGTAAAATTGTCCGAAGCACCGGCCTGGGAAGAACCCCGAGCGTGTCCTACTCCGGAACCAGTTCAAGCACATCAAGAATTGCAGCGAACCGAGGGAGTACTTCTACGACAACATCTACACGCAGGCCAGTCAGTGGGATTGCAAGAGGATCTGGTGTAGCCCGAGGACGCGGGAGAGCATAAACTATATTTCTGATGATCTTCATGTACTATACTTTTCTGAAGCAAGTAAAAAACGCAATGACAGAACATGATACCCAAGCTAAATGCACAAATATGTGCCTATTCATGAATTGCAGTCACTGCTGCGAGCCTGCAACAAGATCATGTGGTGGGCGAGTAATGTATAAAAGACACTTCTGCCTGAGGCGCCAAGACAACACGAGCTAGCGATAAGTAAACAGATGCATCCACCAATCCGATAAGAAATTCAGCTCTTTGATCGTGCTTCCTATCCTGGCTGCACTCCACCTGCAGACATAATGAACTTCGCACCCTATCAAGATGAGTCTCCCGAGGTCGAGCGAGCTCTTTCACCACCCCTAGGCGACGCGAATCGTTTCAAATCACCCATTCTTCAGTCCCCGCGTGGCTCTCCCCCGATCCCCGGGGCGCAATCTGGCGGTCTCCCATCCCCGAGTCATTTCGCAGGCGCAAATCAGATCCATGGCGGCGGACAGGGAAATCAAGGGTATGGACGCGATATCGAAGGTGGGAGATGGAATCTAGGAGCCTTTGAAACAAGTCTTCCGATCCGTATGGACGTTGAAGCTATGCTGGCATATCTTCTTCTCCCTCCGGCGGGTGGGGTATTCCTGTTGCTGTTAGAGCATAAGAGCGACTATGTTCGGTATAGATGCGGTCAGATGTTGATCAGATTTGTGCATACAGCTGACATATGGCAGGTTTCATGCTTGGCAATCGAGCATGCTCTTTACAGTCATGTTTGTAAGTGCATCCGGGCATTGGTATGATCATAGCACTTATCCCGGAGCAGATTGTCCATCTTATTTTCTCCTGGTCGAGCTTCCTTTCCTGGCTTCTGTTTATTTGCGACCTCTGCTTGATCGGATTTCTGAGCATGCGCGCCTATCGGGATGGTGAGTCCTCCCTGCGGATCATGACCGTCGATATTGTACTGACAGGAGCTCAGTTGACACGCTTGAACACTTTGAGGTTCCTATATTCGGGCGTCTCGCGAACTCCTTTGTGGATAATGAGTAGAGTCGATATTGCTTCAGCGGTCTTGCATATCGTGTTGTAATACCCTTTGCGTTCTCTCTCTGTCTCGATGGCGCGGAATCTGAGATGCCTGGCTGAAAATGAGGATCTATGTGCCGCATTCGTTTTGTTCCCTGTTGGTTTGTCGCTGTCCTTACTCGATGTTCCGAACCTTCTGTTCTGCCCTGGTCACCATTTTCAGCGCGCATTTGGCATGACTCTCCTATTATTATGGGCGTACTATGCATTGTTCAGTCTGTAACACTAACGGAGGATGTTTCTTAATACTGACAGACATCTGAAATTCATTCACGGAATCTTTATTTTTTGTTTAAGAGCAGACTTCCGGACTAATAGTCTAACTTGCACTGGCATGAGAGCATCTCGGCGCTGATTCAGGCTGCCACAAGCCTCAATCGACATTCACCATACCATCTCATCTTTCTCAACCGTTGCTTTGCACTGCTCACTGTCCATCACAGGTCCTCAGCATCCGGGAATCATTTACACTTTACACAGATGCTCAAGCCGAAAAGTCCTCACCTCTCCATACGAGATTCATACAAGATCTCCCTCAATCCAGTCAGTCTAAAATCATCTACACCTATCCCATCCACACTAAAACAACCTATCCCTAACTCAAGAATCCATCTTACCAGCCCCAGCAACTTTAGCATGTGCCAAGTCCACCGCATCACAAACACCTGCGGCCACCGAAACGACCATGTCCTCATCTCCTGCCGGACAGCGAAATCCATCCTAGAATCATCACCGGAGTCTCCAAGCTACAGCCACAGACGCAGCCGCCTCGCCGTTCCTATCAGCAGACGCCTTCTGGACGCGGTGAGCGCAGGATCGATTACCATCCATGGCGGTTTCCATGCTTGCACTGAGCCGTATTGTAGGATGGCTATAGTGCGGGAGTTGAGATCGGCGGAGGGCTTTGCGTGTATGGTTCCTGGGTGTGGGAGGGTGGGTTAGGTGGGAGGGTCGGGGTTTTGGCTGGGATTCTGTCTATTGCATGGGTTTCTCGCTTCTCTTCTCAAGCACTGCAAACGAGCGTTCTCGGGTGGGACTGGGGAGTTCGGAGATTACTATCCATCTCACAGACTGAGGATTTCCACAGAGCTTCTGTACAGTTGACTCACTTCATTGCGCAACATGTGGAAAAGATGCTGGTTTTATGGTTTAGGGACATAGGCGGCGTTAAGAGGACGGCTTAATCAACAGATGGATGAAAAGAATCCATTGCTGCCTGGCTCGTTATAGTCTTGCTCAGAAAGTTTGATATTATTGACCTCGTATCAGGGCCAAGCATATTCTTGCCAGGGCATAGACACAAGGTCTGGAAGGACAATCTCGTACAGGAAACAGACATAGTAAAGCGGGAGGGGGAAATAATGGCTGTGTTATGAGAAATAACAGGATGACAAAAGAAGACCGACAGAAGATTTGGGCCAAGAAGAAACATCATAAATGTCACATTCACGACTCAGGAAATAGAATCGAAAGGTTGTTCGTAAAGAAAACGAGCTGGGAAATCGCAGGACACAAGAATCATCGAGGCACAAACGATTGGTATCTTCATCATTAACAAAAACATAACCAAGCATAAAGATTCAAAGATCGTGGCTGCTCGTGAGACGGATCATTCAGATAATTTGAAGGTAGTTACTCGGCACCAAACCAGTACGGCTCCGAGCAGTGGTAATCTCGGCTTCCCACCAACCGTCGTCCTGAAGCCGAATGACAGACAAGACGTCTCCTTTGGCAAATCCGAGCTCTTCAGGTATGGCGGCGGTATAGCTGTACAGAGCGCGTGCTACGAAAAGAATGAAAGTTAGCTCAGGTGTCTGTTGTCGACTAGAGACAGGTTCGAGTGCTGTGGGCACTTCACTACTTACCAAAATGTAGAATTGGACGTCCGTCCCGGCTAAACTGCCTGCTAGGGTCAGCCACAGCCACAGTCCTGCTCCGGGATCTGCCTCCCTGGCTACCACCATCGCCGTAATATGACATAGGCCGACCAGAGTCCGTGCCTCGAGAGCCGTAGCTGTCATAACTGGCGCCGTACATATCCCCACTACCACCGCTCGACAGTTGCAACTCCATACCACCGGCGCTGGAAGGCCTGGTCTGCTGTCTGAATTGGGGTTGAGGAGAAACGGCGCGTGCCGCCGCCGGGTTTGGAGAGCTGCGCCTAGGAAATTCACGCGGGGATGGTGCTGCATCAACAGGCCGCTGAGGCGGAGTAGACACCGAGGGCGATTGGCTATAGCGGCTTCTGACACTGTTTGTCTGATACGCACTCGGGCTTGGACTTGCGCCCCTACTGTAATGGCCCGTCCGGGTCTCCACACGAGCAGGCGCAACCTGCGGGCTGACTGGCTGTGGACTGATCACTTGGGGACTTGAAACTTGTGGGCTGGCGCTGCGTCTCGGAGCAGGTGACTTCGCTCGTGGAATTTCCTGTTTGACTCGAGGAACTTCCGCGCTGTTTCGGCTTGCCAAACTTGGGGTATTACCGCTTCCCCTGAGCATACTCTGGGTCTGACCAGTGTATTTCTGAGTCGTTTTCTGCATTTGCGCAGAAGTAAAGGCGGGTTGTGGCGCATCAAGCCTCTTGACCGACGGATCATTGTATGCAGGAGGGGGAGTCGCCACAGGTGCGTCGCTGTAGTTGGAAGAAGGAGCGGACGGCACAGGTGTGGCAATGCCATGATACCTGTCGGCAGACACCCTGGTCATGGACTGCTTCCCACCGCCTTTCAAATCTGCTAGAGCACGGGCGATAGGGTCAAGCTCCTCCTCTCCAGCCTTGGTCGTTTGAGCAGCCTTCTTGGCCGTGGCCTTGTCTGGGGAAGCGACGTCAAAAACGTTGTTACCAACATTAAGCTGAAAATTCGCCCTGGGGTCTACCGGCTCAGGACTTTCAACCGGCCGCTCATTGTCAAGGACAGGCGCTGGCGCTGGCGGTTGCTGAGGCTGAGGTGCCTTTACTGGAGTGACCTGTTTTGTGGGAGACTCCCATGTGCTTCGAGTAGGTGTGTGCGAGGGGCCAGAATTACGGTCCTTATCATGGCGGCTCTTGCGGCGGAACGGGCTGTTGCTAAAGAAAGCACTTCTTCTCTTCTGGATCTGCTTGTCTCCACCAAGACCTGGGAGCGCAACCCCGTTGGTGGGCTTCGTTGGAGATTGCCTGGCGCTGGGAGGCTCCTGGCTCGACACTGATGTTGGATTAGAGATCTCACTTTGCGACTCACGGCTCGAAGGCCGATAAGCACTGTTGCTTCCGGAGCTACGCTCTGAAGGGGGTCCAGTGCGGCAAAACATGGTCATTCCGTCCGTCGGATATGCATTGTGCGGCACCGGCGCAATCTCTCCGTGTTGGTTAGGGTCATAGTTTGGTGGGAGATGACCTCCCCGACGAAGGTCCAGAGGGGCCGGCGGTTGCGTTGGTTTTTGCGGAGTGACCGTAGCTTCCCTGCTGGCAGGCGTTGTAGGGCTATTGTTATCCAGCCTGGCTGCCGATTCAGATCGCGGCTCATGATGAGATTCGTAAGTTGATGGTTGCGGAGAGGAACTGCGGAATGCTGGATTGATGGTACGCTGAAATTGGGCCACAGAAAATCCATCTTCTTCAGACAGCTCTGAGCTTGTGTCGTTTACATCGCCCCGGGCGAAGTTAATGAACTTGGGCGGATCCGGAATGTCTTGTCCAGTTCCTCTTTCCTTGATGAAAGAGACAATGTCTTTCCCAACTTCGCAGTTTTCCAACGAGAGACGAATCTTCTCACAAGACTGGTCACAATGTCAGCTCCGATCATCTTAATGAGGAGGTTCAAAACATACAGCGTCGTCACTAACGCACACAGTCGACGCAATGTTTGCGTACGCCCAAAGACTGCTCTTGGTGAAATCGATTCGTTCCTCTTCGAGATCTTGAAATTTCTGATAGTCGATTAGCATCATTTCCCCGTGAACGTGTTCAGTGCAGGACGTACATCACAAGCTGCCTTCCACTCTTTATTCCAACGACCGGTAGTCTCTTCGAGGATCTTGACAGCGGCCTCGTACTCGCTGCTGCTGGTTGCAAGCTGGATTTGTGTCTTTTCAAGCTTGGCCTTGTTTTTCCGCTCCTCCTGCCCCATTACCATATGTCCTTGTGCGAGGTAACCCTTGATCCTCAAACAATCCTGCTCGTATCGGTCTCGCGTCTAGTGCCATGTCAATTGATGTCCATTTACAATGCCATTATATAGAAGGCCGAGCTTTGCCGCACCTTGTTCACCGTTTGGGTCTGTTGTATCTTGGTCTTGAGAAGGCGCTCAATTCCTGTCTGAATGATCTTCCTTCTCTCCTTCGATCCGCCTGCAAAAGCAATCAATGGTTCCTCAAGTTCTCGCTTCATTTGCGCTGCAATTGCGGCGTGCGACTTGGCTATCGATTCCGTCTCACCACGGACAACATCGAACGACGACCGCAGAGAGCCTGTTTCGTGTGTTCCTAGCGGCTTGCGGCAAAGTGCCATAAGCTTCCGTGAATATTCATCTTCGATCGCGGCGCGGACTGCACAGTTCGTTAGAAGTTGATCGATAAGGTAGCATCTGCGCTAGATCTCTTAACGTACTGTTGTAGAATGTCTTGAGCTCATCACAAGTCACTTTCGCGCCATGCATGCGATCTAGCATAGGCCCAACACCAGCATCCTCTTTGCCCCAGAAATTATTGGCAACTAGGTAACAGAGTAGTTAGCCTCCGATGGCATCAATGACGAAACTACAGTGCGGGATCATACAGGATAGGGACACCGATGGAGGCTCTGCAACTGTTCCTGGCATTTTTGCAGACAGTAGTCCGTCGAGTGTAACGCTTCACTTCTAGGTCTCTTTCATTCAAGCCTTCAAGAAGGGGTGGGACCGGAGAATATAGTCGCAAAGACGGATATCGCAATGCACGAGATAAGATATCGGACAACACGAGGAGATAAAAACAACACCACAATAGTAACCAATGCGAAAAGGCAAAACCCAAATACTAATGATGATAAAAAGAACAAGGCAGAAAAGACCTTGTAAAGGAATTGGGAGAACTGCTCAGTCGAGCTGATCTGGAAGAGTTGATCATATTCGTAGCATCCAGATTGACAAGTGCTGGAAGGTCGCTATGTTTACTACTCCACGTCTCTCGGGGCAACCGGCGGTTCATGCAGCCCAACCATGATGACTTGAGTCGGGAGTCTCTCGGACTCTCATACGTGTAACAAGGGGCCTATTAGCCGCCCCAAAGAGTTTGATTGGTGTCTTTTGCTACCTTACTTTTCTAAGTAGCATCTGAGAGGTTGCGAAAACGTTGCATAGTGGAATCTCGTTCTCTCCTACATTATCCCTGCATTCGGGTATCCTTGGCCATTCTCTTGATGAGAATGACCTATGAAAGGCCAACAGAAGGGCTGGCCGTCTTTCTTATTGACCACAAAGGTGAATGGACGATTGGACCTATGTTCATGATCGCTTTCATGAAGGTGAATGAGACTCATGGGCTCAAATAGATCAACTTGACGTCACGTGTTATCCACACATTTCCCAACTTCCTTGACTCTCTTATTTTGCTCGTAAGACAGTGGCTCAACTTAGTTAAGACAGATCCCAATTCATCTGCACGTGAAGCAAATTTCGCGCTGCTATCAACCTACTTGACAATACTTCACACAGAGAACCCCCAAGCAGACCGGGTTGGGCTGACTCAGACATTACATCAGCAGTCAACAAGCCACATCTGTCACGTGTCCTTTCGGAAGCGCATTCATTGTGGGGTGTTGCAGAAGGGATGTTAGAGCGACCCCGAATCGTTTAAAATTTTGAAGCGATCACAAGAGATTAATCTGCTTACCAGTCTACCAGTAGTAGCATCAAAAATTTCTGAGCATATAGTTCTTTACATGGTGCCTAGTTTGCTCTGAGCCCTAGATAGTAGTAAAGAGCTTCAGCCTCCCTGTGGCCAAGCTAGTGTACCTCAGGCATCTCCACCTAACCGTCCACTCAACCTCGCTTTCTTTGCCCGTCACTAACTCTCTATTGGAACTTCCAACCTGTGCCACAAAGCGACAACCTTTTTCATTCACCTCTATCTTGCCTACTCTGCCAGCGCAAGATATTTGTCCTTCACAAAATACGACTTCGATATCAATATACTCGCTTTTATAGATTCTGGTCGTCGTCTCGAATAAAATTTCTGTTGCTCGCCTTACAGATCAAATGATCGCGTCTCCTAGATGACCTTCCCTCCCCCTCCCCCTTCCTCCCAATCGTCGATTGCTTCTGGCACCGATAAATTGTCTTCGAACAGGGCGGCAAGGTCACAGCAATCTGCTTGGGGTCTCTCTGCGTCCCAATCTAGCATTCGCCGTGGGTTGACACCGCTTGCGACCAACAACCTTTCATCGTCATCATCGATTCCGTCTGCGAATTCCCGAGGACCAGTTCAGTTGACTAGTCCCGCTCCAGGTGGCTCAACCTCTTCCCCTTTGACTTCCTCCTTCTCCGCCGTTCTGAGCTCCGCAAGGGGTCTTCCTGGTGGACGGAGCGTACCTTCACCTGCCTCAACACCGTCACCTTTTACCGCCTTCCAATCTGGCTCGCAACAGCATCAGCAATCCGGACAGTCACTCTCGTCTCCTAAATTCAGGGCTCACACCCCGTCGTCACATCTGGCTTCCGCAGCAGGCTCTATCGCGGGTGGTGGAGGCTCCGGGGGAGGCGGTGGTGGGACGGGACCTTCCAGAGGCGCCACCTTCTCTCCGTTATTGTCCGGCAACACCGTGAATTCACCCACTGGGTTTCCCTCTGACAAACCGGGCTCAGCAGCTTCTGGAGCTGCAGCTCACGCAAGCCAGTCCTCGTTAACTAAGATATCCATTGCTCAAGTCTTCCTTCTTCTAGACTCTATCACGGAGAAAGAAGGTCGAGAGAAGTGGGAGACCAAAGCCGCTCAGATACACAAGGTAGGACAGCCCATCACCCGTTGCCTTGATTTTGTGCAAATCTGACATGGAGTTAACGTCCTGTAGCTTGTCGAATCGAACGGAATGGAAGTCTTCTCGAAGTATTTCCGGCGTCTTCTGACGGGCAACGCCCCTCAGATCTTTCCAGGGGTCAACAAGTCTGTGGAAAATGCTGGCAATTATCCTTTGTTGGTCCAAGAGATGCAGAAAGTCACCCAGGACATAGAGCAGGCCCAGAAAATCGCAGAAACGGTTGATACCTCGGAAGGAGACATATTCCGCGATTTCGATCTTTCTACCTTCCTTGATCATTTTAAGCTGGATCCTGTCGCTAAGGTAGCCCTTGCACTGGCCTTCAAAACTGCCAATAAGTCGGACTTGCGTGCGAAAGGTTAGTGCTCTCCCTGAAACGTCTTTGATCAGCGGTCACCATCTAATAAGTGTAACCACTTTTAGCCGATGCAATCCTTTCGAACTCCATCACGCCTTTCCTTCAAAGTTTGGCGACACCGTCTGAGGCAACTAAGGACTTCAAAAACTCATTCATTGGGATGACCATTGAGCGTTTCATCCTCTACCCTCCACGCAACTTCACCGACGATGTGAAAGCAAAATTAGTGTACGCAGCGAATCTACGCTACCAGAAATTAGGCGTGGAAATGCCATTCGAGGTTGCCTCTGCTCTACAAATGTTCAATTTCCTGAATCCAAGGTACACATTGGTCCGCCAGCTCCATTCCAGGGGACCCCGGGCCACATCGAACGTCGACGCCGTGAATGAAGCAGTCAATTCAGCCGGACCTGATGCCTGGAACGAAGAACATATTGCCAGCGCCCTCCTGTTCCTGGTTCTTTCTCAGTATTGGCAGGATTTCTCCTTGGAGTCTTTCCTCCGAGCGGTCAAGTCACATTACGGTGACAGGCAGATTAATTGGTCTTTCATTTTCCGAAACTTTGATCGAGAAGGCCTGCGACTTGACTCGAAGCAGTTCGCCAAGTTGTATTCTGTTCTCTTGTCGGCGGCTGCGGATGATTCCAGCTTGGATATCCAGAAGCTTTGGGGTGGCGATTGGGAACATCGGGACACACAAATGTCTTTCTTGACGGCTTTTATTGTTTCCCGAACAGATGTCTCTCAAATTCCCAATCTTCGAGCTACCTTCCCAGCGGATTTCTTCGCTGACGGTCCCGAGCTCGTTCGCTTGCAAGGGGAGCGGGCAGCGAAGTCTCCGCTTCGTTCTCTAGACGCTATGAAAGCCGTCTTTGACATTGCTTTGTTCTCCCAGGCTGCATGGGCAGCTGCGGAAAGTCAACTACTCATCAAGGCCGTTGTCCAGTATGATCTTCCTGTTTTTCTGTGCTCAGCTCTGGCTCTTCCTCAGCCGTGGACCAGCGTTCAGCAAAGCTTCGTTCTCCGGACGCTCGTTGTCTTTATCCTAAAACAAGAAGAGGGATATCAGCTTGCGCTTCATGGAGCCTGGCGCCAGGACCGCCAGTGGGTAGCTGAGCAGCTATTCACCACGTTCACCCAAGACCCAACCTCAACAGCCGCAATCTACGAGCATGCTGTCGAATTTGATTGGTTGGACTACTTGCTTGGATACACAAACGGTCTTGCTATGGATCTGGCTTGCTATGCTCATCGGAAGGGACCCTTTGACCTCGAGCAATGGGTCCGCAATGCGGCTCAGAAAGGACCAATGGATATGGGTAACTTGTTGTCTAAATACCTCAGGATCAAGGCAGAAGACGAATTGCATGTCCAGAGGAAGGAACAACCTGCTCCTCAAATGGTCAGCCTTTCTGTGAAGACTGTCTATACTTTGCTGTCTGTTTTGGAGGAATATGTTGGCGACCGTGAAAATCTCACGCCGGTGCAGCGAATCTGCATTCAGACCTATCCCCGGCTTATCAACTACGGGGAAGGTTTTGACGATATCATCGACGCGAATGGCGAAAACGGCAATGCGTTACCTGAAGCTATTGATAAACAGATGCAGGAGCTTTTTGGCAAGATGTATCATGAAGAACTTTCGTTGCGGGAAATATTGGAGTTGATGCGACGGTACAAAACCTCTCGCGATCCGGCTGAACAAGATCTTTTTGCGTGCATGGTTCATGGACTCATCGACGAGTACCATTGCTACCATGAATATCCCTTAGAAGCACTTACAAAGACAGCTGTGATGTTCGGTGGTATCATCAACTTCCGGCTCGTCGACGGAATCACGCTGAAAGTTGGGCTGGGCATGATTCTTGAGGCAGTGCGAGAACATGACCTTCACGATCCCATGTATAAGTTCGGCGTGGAGGCCATTGAGCAGCTGATCAGTCGTCTTCCCGAGTGGGCCGGCTTTTGTCATCTCCTGCTTCAAATTCCGAGCTTGCAGGGCACGCCCATTTTCCAGAAGGCTGAAGAAGTCCTACGCGAGCAGGGAAGTCAAGTGCGAGACTCTGATACTGGCAGACTAGAGAATGTCGCTGGTGCGTCCATAACCAACGGTACCCTCGATGAGACCGCACCAGACGGGCCCACCCGCAAGTTCCTGTCTATCCATGTCGACCCACCTTTACGACCTGAGATTTACCATGATCCAGACGAGGAGGTGCAGGACAAGATACTGTTCGTACTGAACAACGTGTCGGAGCAAAATATTGAAGAGAAGCTGCACGATCTCACAGACGTTCTGCGAGACCAGCATCATCAGTGGTTCGCATCGTATTTGGTGGAAGAACGAGCGAAATTGCAGCCAAATTTCCAGCAACTGTATCTCGATCTTCTTGACCGCATCAATGACAAGATTCTTTGGGCTGAAGTTCTGAGAGAAACATACTCGAGCGTGTGCAAGCTGTTGAATGCAGAGGGGACGATTAACTCGTCCACAGATCGCGGGCATCTCAAAAATCTCGGTTCATGGCTCGGTTCACTGACCATAGCAAAAGACAAGCCTATAAAGCACAAGGATATATACTTCAAGGGTCTTCTCCTCGAAGGCTATGACAGTCAGCGTCTGACCATCGTGATCCCGTTCACTTGCAAAGTGCTGGTCCAGGCGACAAAGTCCACTGTCTTCAAGCCGCCAAACCCATGGTTGATGGATATTCTCGCTCTTCTGCTGGAACTGTACCACTTTGCTGAACTAAAGTTGAATCTCAAATTTGAGATTGAAGTACTGTGCAAAGATCTCGAACTGGATCATAAGACAATCGAACCCTCCGTCGTTATCCGGGATCGCTCGGCTCACATCGAGGATGCGCTGTCGACAGCAAATATTCCTGAAGGCCTCGAAGCCTTCGAAGACATGGCTCTCACCACCATCAACCAGGGAATGCGGACAGAGAGGTTGTCTCCCGCCGCGATCATGTCCACTCTTCCAAGCTTAGACAAAATTCTTGTTCTACCATCTTCAGCGAGCAGCATGGTTGACCCGAACGTCCTCCGGCAGATTGTCCACACAGCTGTTGAACGCGCCATCGCGGAGATAATCACTCCAGTTGTAGAACGCTCCGTCACGATTGCATCAATTTCAACTGTACAGCTAGTATCCAAGGACTTTGCCATGGAGCCTGACGAGGAAAAGGTGCGACATGCCGCTGGCAATATGGTGCGACAGCTTGCCGGCAGCCTGGCCCTGGTGACTTGCAAGGAGCCCTTGAAGGTTAGCATGACAAACTATATCAGAATGATTCAGCAAGAGTACTCCGAGCAGCCAATGCCCGAAGGCTTGATTTTGATGTGTGTCAATGACAACCTTGATGCCGCCTGCGGAATAGTCGAGAAGGCGGCAGAGGAGAAGTCTCTCCCTGAGATTGAAAAGGTTATTGAACCGCAGTTGGAAGCACGCCGGCGTCATCGGGCTGCCCGACCTAATGAACCTTTCATCGACCCGTCGATGAATCGTTGGGGCTTGTTCATTCCTGAACCCTACCGACAAGCCCCAGGTGGTCTGAACAAAGAGCAGCTGGCCATTTATGAGGAGTTTGCTCGTCAATCTCGTGGTCCAGCAGCAACTCACGTTCAGAACGTATCGACTGATTCCGGTCGACAACTGGCAGATGTTCTCCAGGATTCGTATGCGCAGATTCCTAACCTCTCTACGCCTGCGGAACAGCCAGCTGTACCCCATAGAACTCCACAAGCCCAGCAAGACACGCGTCTGCAGCAAACCGGGCTCGTTGGCGCACAACCGCAACTGAATGGCTTTCTGGAGGCGCCAACACCTCGTGACAAAGTTGACAGCATCATTTCTGATCTACAGCAAGCGGCTCGCAATGCACCCGAGGAGCGCGTGAAGGACCTTGGCAGAGATAGTGCTGTGTTGCAGGAGTACAATCAGGCTTTGCGTACTATCCTTACGTCTCCAAGCGGCGAAGAGCTGGCAAGATTAACATCTCTGAAGATCTGCACAACCTTGTATTCTCAGACACCGAGTAACCTTGAGATCGAGGTACTCGTGCATTTGCTTGCGAAATTGTGCGATATGTCCTCACTCGTCGCAAGATATACCTGGGTTGTCTTGTCGGAAGTAGATGACGAGCATATATTCAATGTCCCAGTCACAGTGGCACTCATAGATGCTGGACTGCTGGACATTCGCCGCGTTGATATGAGTCTCACCAGGCTTATCTGCCAGAAGAACACGGATGCACTCGAAATACTGGCCAATCTGATGGACCGAGTGCTCTTCAACGAAGAGCCCTCTGCATTGCGGTCTGATTTCTCTGGCAGTCTCGAAGCGATGAGCCAATGGCTTGCAGAAGACGCAAATCTTGCTTCCGCAAACGAAATCATCCGCAAACTACGCGAGTCCGGTATCCCTGAAGTCGTCAACCCTCTTCTCAGCGACAAAGCGCGAGCAAAGCGGGATCAGATGGAGTACATCTTCAGCGAGTGGATTGGTATTTACAAGGCCCCCGGCACCACCGACCGTACCTATCATTCCTTCCTCAAAGACCTGCACCAGAGGCAAGTCATGGATAATCAAGAGGACTCTGCTTTGTTTTTCCGGCTCAGCATTGACATCTCCGTCGCGATGTTCGAGCATGAATCGCAGAATCCTAACGGTAGCCTCGATGAGGCTTTCCTCTATATCGATGCGCTTGCGAAATTGGTCATCCTCCTAGTCAAATTTCAAGGAGAGAGCGCCGGCTCGGCCAAGACCAGCAAATCTGTCTACTTCAACTCGGTCCTGTCGATGCTCGTGCTGGTGTTGAATCATCACCACGTTATCCGCGGAGAGACTTTCAACCAGCGGGTATTCTTCAGACTCTTCTCAAGTATTCTGTGCGAGTATTCTCTGAACGGACTTCAGCAAAGTGAGCAGCATCAGGAAATGATGTTTGCTTTTGCCAACAAGTTCCAATCGCTCCAGCCCCAGTACTGTCCCGGTTTCGTCTACGGCTGGCTCTCACTGGTGTCCCACAGATTTTTCATGTCAGGAATGCTGAACATGCCCGAGCGCGCTGGTTGGGGACCCTACTGCGAAATAATGCAGGCTCTCCTCTCTTACATAGGAGAGCAGCTCAAGCCAGCAAACATTTCTTATGTTGCCAAGGACCTCTACAAGGGAGTGCTTCGTATCCTGCTGATCTTGCACCATGACTTCCCCGAGTTTGTGGCGGAAAATCATTTCCAGTTCTGCAATGTCATTCCCGCCCATTGCGCTCAGCTCCGTAATCTTGTTCTGAGTGCATATCCGTCGTCTTTCCACAAGCTTCCAGATCCTTTCAGAGAAGGTCTGAAAGTCGAGCGCCTAGAAGAGATGCGTGAAGCTCCCAAGATTGCCGGCGACATTGCCGCTCCTCTACAGCGCGCCAACATCAAAGGTGTTGTCGATAGCTTGCTGCAGAGCGGTAACCAATTAGAGGCTTCCATCCAGAAGATCTGCGATGCCATCTACAACCCTGTGAACAAGGATACTGGACTCTTCTACACTCCCATCAATGTCAACGTTGTCCTAGTGAACGCGTTGGTTCTATACATTGGTCAGGATGCTGTTTCTGCCGGTGGATCCAAAGGCAACACTCGCGCCGCGTTTGACAGCTCGCCCCATTCGGCACTTCTGGAGAGCCTCGCCAAGGTGCTACGACCTGAGGCGCGCTACTACTTGCTCAGTGCGATGGCGAACCAATTACGCTATCCCAATAGCCATACCTACTTCTTCAGCTTTGCCATTCTTCGTCTCTTCGGCGTGGACAACTCCGAGCAGGATGGATCCGATATCCGTCAGCAGATAATCCGAGTCTTGTTGGAGCGGCTGATCGTCCATCGCCCCCACCCCTGGGGTTTGATCATCACCCTCCAGGAGTTGCTCCAGAACCGAAGCTACACTTTCTTCCACCTTCCTTTCATCCAGGCTGCGCCTGAGGTATGTTACTCTTCGGTTTGATTAGTGCCATGTGCGTAAAGCTAACGAACTATTGATTTACAGATTGGTCGTCTCTTCGATGCTCTTCTCCAACACATTCAGCAACAAAGCCCTAGGGCAATGCCTTAGGTATAAGATCGCTTCTCTCGCCATCTCTGATTGATATGAGGCATTTGATGATGCTTCGATGACCTGCATTCGGCGAAGATGTCGTTTTCTCTCACGGTATATTCAAAATGCCGCTTACGACATTAGAAATTCGGTACTCTACTGGGGTGTATGTTTTCTTAAGGATTTTGTTTTCTTTTCATTCTGAAACTTGTACTGCTTGTGTCCATTATCATTTTACGGTTGGGTTTCTGGGGGGTTTAACTATGCATTCTACGACATGTCAGCGCAGCATACAGTCACATGGAACCAGATGCTTTGCTTTTGTATTGGCTTGTTTTCATTCTGCTGGATGATTCTGTTAATTTTACACTGCAAATGCAGTGCTTGTAACGATATTTTTTAAAAAGGGATGGGTAATGGTCTACATCTACTTCATAGTAACAGCTCATGCTTCCACTAGGCCAACGCTGCCATGACTTGATATCGAACAACTCATTGAAACAAAAATATAGCATGTTCAGTTCTGATACATGTGAATGTAAAGGAAATAGACCAATAACCAATGGACTATAGCTTCCTTCGTAATAGCTGCACATTTGCTTCTAGTTTGGGCGCATAGAAAAGGCCTTTGATGTCCGTGGGGGGAAGCAAACCTCGGTGACGTCGACGCGAGCGTCGGAGCTCTCTAAAAACACAACTCTCATCACCCGATACCATTGCACCTCAAATCCACACCAAGCTTGGTCGCACCATGTCGGAGCTTGATTATGCGACAGATGAGGATGTGGAGGATGGCAATACCTTTTCCTTTTGGCCTCCGGTAAGCCATCGCTCCACATTTCGCTGATGCAACAGCTGACGGTTCGATGACCTCCAGGACGCGCTGGTAGCGCCCTTTCGTGCCCTTGTTTCGAAACAAGCACAGAAAGCTTATCTGGGAACTCTCTTATTCGCGATAACTGCTGTATGCATGTTCTTTGTTTCGTCGGTTGCATATGGGATATTTTACTATTGGTTCATCCCGCAAATTGGGCTTGCGCGACAGGTGCATCTACAGTTTGGGTAGGTCAACGACGGAGATTGCAATTGTCCCATGTAAAAGAAAAATATCGTTCGATCAATTTGACTGATTATTGAGATTCCGGTATCTAGTGATGACCAGCCCTGGGGTACCGCTTCCCTTGGGTCGGAGTTGGTCTCAGCGCAAGCATACGATGTCGCCGTGAAACTCGAAATGCCGCGGACACCCTCCAACCTCGCTGCCGGAAACTTTATGCTAGATCTATCTCTCTTTTCTCGCCCTTCGACGTCCACCACCACTGGCCAGAACACGTCCTCGAATCGGATTGTGCACTCGCGACGCCCGGCTATACTGACGTATACGTCGCCTATGGTGGATACCGCCAGCAAGATCTCTTTCATGCCACTGTATGTACTGGGGTGGCAGCGTGAAGCGGAAACTCTGCGGGTGCCGATGCTTGAGAAGATTGAGTTCTCGCGCGGCTGGCGCAACCTTCCGGCGAGTTTACGCCTTGAGGTCCATAGTAAGGAGCCGATGCAGGTTTACTCGGCTCTGGTCGAATTTCATGCTAGGTTTACGGGGCTAAGGTACGTCAAAGCTGCCGGCAAGGATTCTGAGCGTCTTTTGTACTAACAAAGCAATAGATGGGTCATGTACAACTGGAGGATCTTATCGTTCTTGGTCTTCAGTTTTGGTTTCTGGAGCGTCTCCATGGTCTCTTCAAGCATTGCATGGCTTGTCCTGGCTTCGTTGTGGAGCACGAAGCCAAGGAATCAGACAAATCTCAAGCAAGAGGCTCGCGGGGAGACCCCAATAAAAGAGGAATATGATGACGAGGCGGCGGATATTTCTGCTCTTGACTCGCCTTCTGACTCACACTCTCCGAAGCACCAGCCGACGAGTAGGATTAAAAAGGAAGAAGACTTTGAAGAGGAGACGAAGCCCTCTTATACCAGCGACACAGACGAAGGAAGCCATGGTCCTGGTGGTAGAAGAGACTTTTGGCCTTCTGAGAGTGGCGCAGGGACTGGCATAGAGAGCGCAGAGGCGAGGGGTATGCAGCGGCGCCGTAGCCGTTTATTTAGGGAAGGCCACTCATAGAATGGACGTTCGATCTACGCTTGGGTTCTAGAGAACTCCATGACTTCAAATCTTTGATACCCAAGTAGTTGCGAGCGATGTATATAGATCTCCGGGTGGTGCGGATCCTGAATGTGAAGTCGAACCATTCCCTTACTATACTTTGCCCTATTATGGGGACGGTGTAGTAAGTCAGTAATAGCCATGAAGTTCTTTGGTCTTCAAGCATTTCCATAGTATACGATCCCATTGATGCAGAGGAAGCCATAGTCATTATCACAGGCCTCGGATGCCAATCCGCCTGGGCTGCCCGAAAATGCGGAGTAGAAAGGGGCCCACTTTCGATAAAGAAAATGCCCCTCCATGAGCAATCCAGCTCCTCCACCAAACACTCTCCTCCTCCAGCCGTTTATCAAAATGCACATTTTGGTAAGTTGGACTCTTGCGGTTTCTTCAACGTGGAGGAGCCCAGCTCATAGCATGCTCCTCAACCTAGGTGGTCAACGATGACGGTCCTCCGTCAAACAAATCTTCGCCTTATGTCCATTCCCTCGTCCACACTCTTCAGTCCGCCGGCCATGTTGTATCAGTGGTTCTGCCTCATCAACAGCGTTCATGGATTGGCAAAGCACACTTGATCGGTGCATCTGTAAGACCGACCTACTTCCGGCCCGGCACGCTACATGAAGACAATGGCACCATTCATGACTTCCCCCGCACCGACGACGAGGAGGACGGAGACGAGTGGCTTCTCATCGACTCGACGCCGGCAAGCTGTGTCCAGATCGGTCTTTTCCACTACTTCCAAGAACGCGGTCCCGTCGACGTGGTCGTGTCGGGTCCCAACTACGGCCGCAATACGACTGCCTTATTCGCTTTGTCGAGCGGGACAATCGGAGGAGCTTTGGAGGCTGCACACTGTGGGAAACGCGCCATTGCCCTATCCTATGCCTTTAGCTCGCGCAATCATGACCCTGTTGTGATCGCCGAAGCATCGCAGCACTCGGTGAAGCTGATTGAATATCTCTGCGAGAACTGGGCGGAGGGAGTGGATCTGTATAACATCAATGTGCCTCTGGAGCCGGGGATGAGCAAGTGCAAGGTACTGTACACCAGTATGCTTGACAATAGGTGGACTGGCAGCTGCTTCCAGGCTGTCGATGCGGCGCTCCCGGATGAGACACCCCAGGTGCAGGAGCAGAGGCTGCGGGACCAGGGTGAACGACTAGGGGAGAAGCCCACTGCCGCTCCAGGGACAGGGCCACGCAGAAGGATTCGATTCCAGCATAAGCACTTCCAGTGGAATCCTGATTTCACAGATGTGTGGAAGAGCGTGGAAGCGAGTGGACCGGGCAACGATGGTCGCGCTGTGCGCGAGGGAATGACCAGGTGTGTCCTCTCGATCCTGTCTCATATTTTATCCTGTATTGGCTCGTAGCTGACTCTTTGGGTTCAGTGTTACCCCTCTCAAGGCCACCTTCATGCGTACACCAGGCATCCAAGGCGAAATTAAACTGTGAGTGAATCCTATTGACCAGCGGATCTGCGTCTAAATAGATCCAGCTAGATCATGAGCGTGTCGCGTTGTTCGATATACGACCTTGATCATGACCTTCGTGTCTTTTGGCTCCCCTCTAGCGTTCTCCCTGTTTGCTTCAATTTATGGTCCAAGGTCGTATTTTAGAAGACATGCATTCTAATCAGCCTAGACTCTGTAGCTCTGATAATGATGAACCTGCATTCTATTCCATCGTGGATAGCGACGACCCTTACGTGCAGAGCCTGATGGAACAAGCCTTACAGCGTCGCCTTCGCAAAGGACAGTATCAAATCATATCGAGGCTGTCCGATCTTCCTTCCCTCTCCGCCCCTCTCTTTCAATATCGCGAGTACGAGCGGCTGGACTTTGAGCATGCGATGATGAACTCGTCTACCTCCTTGGTCAACGCTTATATCATCCGGAAGGCGCTGATTCGCAAGCACTACCTCTCCAACACAGTGGCCACCTGGGTCACCAAACACCCCGACAGCGTCCTACGGAACCATTTCAAATTCGCGTACGACTTCGAGCTAGACTACGCCGAGTTCCTCGACGAAGCCCTGCTCGAGGCATACGAGCTCCGCGAGAGCCTGGACAGGAACGAAGGCAAGCCGGATTCAGAGAAGGAATGGTGGATTCTGAAAGCAGGAATGAGTGACCGCGGACAAGGCATCCGTCTGTTCAACAGCGAGGATCAACTACGCGAGATATTTGAAGAATGGGAGGAGGACGACTCGGATGATGAAAGCGAACCCGAGAACCCAGATCCCGAGGACCGGGATGGAGACGGGGACGGACAAGGCGTCGTTACCTCCCAGCTACGCCACTTCATCGCCCAACCCTACATCGACCCTCCCCTCCTTCTACCTTCCTCGTCGAACCGCAAGTTCCACATCCGCACTTACGTGCTTGCTGTCGGCTCATTGAAAGTCTACGTCTACAAGGAGATGCTGGCTCTCTTCGCTGCGAAACCATACTGTCCTCCATGGGAGGACGAAGACGAGGTCATCGATCTAGCCAGACACCTCACAAACACCTGTTTCCAAGAGGGCGGCAGCACCAACGAAGGAAGCGTCCGACGGTTCTGGGACCTGGATCACCATGTACCCGGGTTGAGCCACGACTGGAAAGAGAAGATATTCGACCAGATCTGCGCCGTCACCGGAGAGGTCTTCGAGGCGGCCGCACGAGGCATGATGGTTCATTTCCAGACCCTACCAAACGCCTTTGAGCTCTTCGGCGTCGATTTCCTCGTCGACAAGGATGGTGTGCCGTGGCTGCTGGAACTGAATGCTTATCCAGACTTTGGTCAGACTGGCGAAAAGCTGAAGGACCTCGTTGTTGGCCGTCTCTTTGAGGAGACAGTCGAGGTTGCCGTCAAACCTTTCTTCGGTATGGGTGATTCATCAGTAAAAGGAACAAGTGACTTGAGACTGGCTGCCGACCTCGAACTGGGCAGAAAAGCTTAAAAGCAGGGCAGGTACCCCGAAAGCATGGGGTCTCAGTACATACGAAGATCGTCTTCATCGAGGTCTGGTCATATCTCATCATAGATCCATCTGGACAGGATCACGGAGGTTTTTAGAAGGAACGAATTCTAAAGCGGCGTCCTTAATTAAAGTTATTTGTAGTCTATATATCTCGGTTAGAAGTTAGCCGTATCTTTTCTTGCTTCCGTCTTTGTAAAGTCTGTCGCTCTGTCCCCACTCGACCAGAAGCACATGGATCAGGTATTAATAGCATAGTCTTAGAAATTCAACCATAACGAGGCTCCTGGTGTCAGGTGTGATCGATATCAGTGGTCAAGCCGATGCCTGCAGGCTCACTTTTCGTTCCCTTTCTACGACTAATGGCCTCCTTCCTCGACCTTTTCCCTCTCTTCCGTGCTTTCTTCGGGTATGCGATAATGACCCTGTCGCTTGCTTGTTGTGATCCAGTCGTGGATTGACTACTACCACCCTCAGCTGCATGGTTCCGATGCTTCGTGGATGCGGCAGGCCGGGGACTCTCGTTCTCATCGGTAATGGGGAAGCTTGGAACAGCGCTCTTTGCCATCTGTGAGTTGACAGTCCGCGATAAGACTCCTTCTTCATCTAAGCCTTGATATTGTAATTCCTTCAGGCCCAACTCTTGCTGACGCTCGATCTGCTGGTCCCTGTTTCCGTCGAGCTGCTGCATGACGATGCGTTGCTGCGCAATAGGAATGAACTCGGGTGCGTCAGGCTTCCACTCACTCTTCCGGAATGGTTTCTTGCCGTGCAATCTGATATCCGAAGAATGATCGACGAACTGAATATGTTGCGCTTCACCTTGGTCCTCGTGCTGGGCTTTGGAATTGGTAAGCTTGTGACGCAGCTTGGCAATACGCAAAGCAGGTATTTCATCTCCAAGGCTTTGTTCATAATCATTCCCAACAATATCGTCCGTGCCTTCTGCTTGAACCTCCTCTTCAATACCTTGTAGAGCCGAATGTGGTTGCAATCGTCTGCTCGAAACTGCTCCCATTGGTGGTCTCCGTCTAGGCTGACGTGACTGAAGACTATTCTGTGAGTGATCGCTTTCTTGTGTAGTTGCACCGTAATTCATACTTTCGCCTTGTCTGTTATATATGGCGTCACAACACGCATCACCATCGGAGATCAGTGAAGCAGTTGCTTCTGGATCAGACTCGCAGTGGCAGGGTACCGTCCAAGATCCAACGACGACGCAGACAAGCAGCACAAGGCTGACAAAACGAGTCGCACGAATGGATATAAGAAAGGCGGCCATTATTTTCCCTACGTGCGTGGGATAAACAGACGATGTAAGCAGAGACAGCTCCGGGACCAAATATAGAAGAGAACAACCTCCGAGGGAGATACGTAGGACTCCTCTTGGCTTCAAATAAACCAGCAGTAAGATATACCAAAAGATCACTGAGCCTAACAGATATACCTAGTATAAGAAATCCGCGTTAGTCCGGTAGGGTATCTCTAGGGATGCATTCAAAAAGGTCCTTACAGTGCCTTCGACCCAGGTTATTACGGTTCGCAGGAAAGGTACGACGGACACACAAAATAATTCCCAGGCCTGGCGGGTCAGCGTTCCACAATGAAAACTTGATGAGCTCTAACTGAACTGAGGGGCTGCCTTACATAGGTCAAGATGATCACTCCCATGAGGAATTCCGTGAATACATAGAGAAGCCTACACCTTGTGTCGTTCAGATAGTCTCTAGGGCGCGAGGCGAGAATCTCAGTCTTCGCAGAGAGGATGTAGAACATGCCCGCAGCCAACGGCAGAGAGCAAAGGATCGCCGCAACTGCCTGAGGGCTGAGGTTTCCTAGGCGATAAATCGAGGAGGCCATACTGAAGGGCTGGGCGAGCAGGCGGAGAGGTTAAATATGACAAACGTAGGACAGCGGTGGTATTTCAGCAAACCCTGACCTGCAAAAGCGAATGAGAGCTGATATAGGTTGGTGAGGACGATGGTGAGGATGATGAAGGACACGCAAAGTAGCTCTGTCAGAGACGCCTTCCTTTTTAGGATGACGAGTGACGCTTCCCTAGAGAGGAAAGGGCTATGGGTCAAAGGATTCCTCACGATCAAGAGTAAGGCATCGATGGAACATTTCTATGAGCATCCAGATGACGAGGGACTGAAGAAGTGGCATGGTCATTACAGCAACATCTATCGAGGATCATCGCCGTTTAGCTTGTGGTCGGTCAAATGTAGGCTAATCAGCAGCTATATCTTCTCCAAGAAAACAGTCTCGTACATGAGTCCACGACTGATGAGTTGGAAAGCGGGGAACATGGCACGCTCGACGCTTAAGATGAAGTAACATGACAGGACTTCATATGAGGAACATGCTCCAATAAGCTCAACAATCATGAAACATTCCTAGTAAAAGCTCAGCCAAACCGTTGTTTAGCCAATGTTTTGAGCCATCCAATGGTCTCCTCTTCCTTTTTCCGATATTGTTGAAGTCGCTCTTCGCGCTCCGCTGCTCGAGCTCGCAGTATCTCTTCCCTTCTGATTTCACGCTCGTTCTTCTTTCGTTGCTCTCTAGCCTGTGCCTTTTTTATGGCATCTAGCTCGTTCTCGCCGGAGCCCATAAGTTCGTCATCTGGTGCTGCCTCTATGGGTGAGGCACCTCGCCGTGATTCAGCGAATGCACGGTTCGCTGCGGCCGCCTCTCGACGCTTCTCCATGCGTCTTTCATGCGTTCCAGGCTCGGCGCGCGGTGCAATCTCGTCCTCTATTTGCCGCATCTCAGACTTGTGGGAACGTGTCTCTGCACGATGCTGTTTTCTTGCGTCCTGGCGTGCCGCGATGGCATCCTCTACGGCAGACTCTGCCAGACACACAGTGTTAGCCTCATGAATAATGGTAGCTGGATGTACGCACCTTTCCGTAACTCCAAGTCCTGTATTGTCGGGATTGCTGGTCCAGCGAACGGGCCACCTCGACCACTGGCTGTCACCTCATGACGAGGAAGTATGGGACCGTACTCTTCCTCGTCCTCGGAATCGAATTCCCGTCCGTTCTGCCGGGGTGCCGTCTCTGACGCTGCGCCGGTGTCGGCATCTTTCCCTCGGCCAACTTGTTCGTAATCTGGTGAATCACGATGTCGCCCAGGGCCGGATACGGGGGGTTGTTCTGGTGCATTACGGCGAGCTTTCTCGAGTGTGCTAGGGTCATACCACCCTTCGGCAAGCTCTCCACGGTTCCTATAATGTCAAATCACTAATTCTATTTTCCTGCTACCAAGATATAGTCCATCGCGTGCTGACCCACGCAAGCGAACCATTCCACTTGCGGAACATTGCAGAAAATCTGTAGTCGCTCGAGGTAACTGGGTCCTTACCATTTTCGAATAAAGCTCTTCCATCTACCCTTGACCTCATCTTCGCTCAAATCTTCCATTATCAGTCCCTTCTGAATATCAAGGTACATGGCGAACATGGGTGCGTAATGGGTCAGATCCCTTTTCGAAAGCTCTCGCGCCTGGAAAGGAAGCACCACAGGTACTGAAGAAACTGATTGCGAATGCCGATCGCGATCATGACTGTAGTCTCGGTGACCGTGATGATTATGACGGTGCCGATGGTGATGATGTCTTTTATGTCTGTCACTTCGGTCTGGGGAGCGCGAGCGCGAGCGGGAACCGTGATCTTGATGGGATCTGCCCCTATGGCGATGATCGCGAGTAGACATTGTGTGGATTTTCTGAGGTGGTGATCGTATCCGTTTTCACGGTTGTCAAGGAAAGCGACATCCAATCTATATGAAATTCGGGCGACAATCGGAAGAGGAGCGGCCAGAAGCTGCGGATCACATGCCAAGCTTTTCCGGGGCAAAGGGACGTGATTTCATGAGTATGAGGTCAGAGCTATAAACATCGTCAATACTTCTTATCTACTCATTTTCCTTTAGCAGTGTTCTATATCCATTCAGCGCTAAAGGTCGTTTCTTGGAATTTTTCGAAATACAAGCAAGAAGACATGCAAATATTTTGTTACCCTTCGTTTCCATTGGGAATAAGCACATGGTACTACCTAAGAATCCAGTACTCTTATTGTAAATACATTCAAGAAATAGAGGACAGTGGCTCTTATTACCATATACAAGGATAAACGAAAGAGTATTCAGATTTGTCAGCCCATGCACAATCTCGGCATAAAATCAATTAACTGGTTGGAGCGCTCTGTTGCTCCGTATTGTCAGAAGAGTTGTCTCCGGCAGGTGTCGTCGATGATTGAGTGGTGGTCTTCGACCGGTTGGCAGCGGCCATCTGCCAGGCAGGAATGGAGGCGCCTCGGCCAAATTGCGCAAGAGGGCTACTAGCCGCGGCGCCGGTGGTTGTGCCGGCGCCTGGCTGTGCTGGGGAGGGCTGCGATTCTTGTGTAGTAGGAGTTGCGGTAACGCCGTTAGCTGTAGCAGGTGTGGTAGCCGGCGATGCCTCCTCCGCGGGCCGAGCGACGCTGGGCAGAGTTGATGCGCTGATAGTTCTTCCGGCAACAGGGGCACTGGATGCGCCGCTGCCACTGAGTCTGTTACCAAGCAAAGTCTTCAAGCTCTTCAATTCAGTGCCAAGCTCCTTCAACCTGGTCTCGTTTCCTTCCCGAGCGCCCTCAAGAGCCTTGGGAATGGCGTCCTTCAATGATTTAACTTCATCGCTGATGCGGCGGGTTTCGTCATCCCGTCGGCGAGAAGCGGTCTTCAGATCGGCCACCAGCGTTTCAACTTCCCGAAGCGCCGTGTCCAGTCGCTCTGTGCGCGCTTCTTCAGCTGACTTCAGTGCCGCGGTATCTGTGGAAAGTTGCTCAATTAGAGCAAAAGCGCGAGAAAACTGCTCATCAATATGCTCTTTGTCTTGTTCCAGTTGGGGTGGCGTAGGAGGGGCGATTAATGGCGCAATGTACCGCTTGAGAACCATTTGTTACTACCATCGCAAAAGAAGAAGAGTCGAGCGAACTGCGGCATCGAAGTGCTAACCTTTGTGACGGTGTATAACCCATATCCCACACCTCCGACTACTGTAGCCATGATGAACCAATCCCGCCAGTCCCTCTTCGGAGGTCTACCAATTCACAAATTAGATTTCAAGTTCTATATCCGAAGACCATGGGCTGATGGTAATGCACTTACTCTGGAGGGGCCTGCCATTGGCCATAAGGAGGGTAGCCATACCCTGGTGGTGGAGGGGGAGGACGGTAGACAGCGTTTTGAGTAGTAGGTTGATAGCCTTGCGTTGAGGCGACAGCAGAAGCAGCAGCGGACGGATCTTCACCGGCGCGGGATAAAGCGAGATCGATTTCTTCCTGCGTAAGGTTTTTCGATTGAAGGAATGCGACTCTCTTCTCAATGGGCGATGAAGCCACAGAAGGATCCTGTAGAACTGTTTAGGTGTTAGGTTTCGCGTCCAGATTCAAATTGGAATGGCTTCGAGGTAGAGCCACACGCACAGGAAACCTATTCAAAAACATCGGTCAGCTCCGACTCCGATAGCAGCATCATATACTCGAGCAGGGTACATACAGCAGAGGAGACAAGCTCCTCGCGAGGAGCCATGATGATATTGTAACACCGGCTTCAGTCAAGATAGCCGTGTTCAAATTATCTAAAGGATAGAGAGGCCGGAAGAGAAGTCGGTTGAAGAATTGGAGAAGAGAGGACGGATGTGGGAATTGATCACGGCGACAGATGCTCATCGGCACACGGACGAGGCCTCCACTATTCAGCTGGACCTCGGAACTTGCGCTGCTTACGGTAATCACGGCCAATGATACAACCACCGGCGGAGGTTCCCCAGATCTCGTGATTGTCGCTGCAGGAAAAACTGTTGTTCCAAATCGGCTCACCGCCTGCGGTATTGAGCGACGTAAGTGGCATGTGCTTGTTTACATCTTTCGGTCGGCTGTTTTGTGCTTCGTGGGCAACGGTACAAACTCCCATCCTTATCGTTTTATGTGAGGGGAAGTCGACTGTGTCATATTTCGCTGCGTCCACAACTTATTTTTCTTGGCTTTTTCGTATCTTTGGACCTTCCGCAATTTGGGGACATTTCTCATCCGAACGTTCGCTTTAATCACGAGTTATTGCCGCAGTCGCGGCTTCCTTTTATCATGTCGCAGGATACGGGATTGTTCAGTATCAGGCGCCCTCGAGAAGTATGCGCAGCCATACCTGTTCCGCGATGTCCTTGATACATCGTACGATTCAATGCGCTGTGACTGACTGCGACTAACATTTTTCTTGATACAGACCTTGGGGAGCGTTCAAAATTATTCGGCCCTGCCGCAACCCTCATCGGCCCTAAAGCGCACCAGCTCCATTGGGTATCAGAATCCTCCCTTTACCTCACAACACACGCGCTCGATGTCACTACTGAACTCAGCAAGTCGCCCTCAACAACCGAATTTCCAGCGCTCTTCATCCGGCGGGGCGTTTGGTGCCGATGCTGGACTTTCGTCGGTCAGGCGATCCGTATCCAGCAACATCTTTCACGGTGCCAGTGTTGGTCGCCCAAGCTATGCGCCGGGCTCACTATCCGCCAGCTCTGCATCGCAGAGTCTACAAAGGAGAAGCAGCGTCTTTTCGCGGCCGTCCATGGGAGGGCCAATGGGACATCAATCCTTTTTCACGCAAGTGCCCAATGCCGCCGGTGTTCCTCGGGACCCACGACCCCTCAGGGATAGATCATTCCAGGCTAGAATTGGACAGGAGCTCCTCGAATACCTGACGCACAATAACTTTGAGCTAGAGATGAAACATTCGCTGGGTCAGAACACTCTACGATCGCCGACCCAGAAAGACTTCAACTACATCTTTCAGTTTTTGTATCATCGAATCGACCCAGGGTATCGGTTTCAGAAGAGCATGGATGCAGAAGTTCCGCCAATTCTGAAGCAACTGCGCTATCCGTTCGAGAAAGGTATCACCAAATCACAAATTGCTGCAGTAGGAGGCCAGAATTGGCCTACTTTCCTGGGTATGCTGCATTGGTTGATGCAATTAGCGCAGATGATGGATCGGTTCGTGCTTGGGGAGTACGATGAAGCCTGTGCGGAGATGGGTGTCGACGTGTCCGGGGACCGCATCATCTTCCGTTTTTTGACTGGAGCGTACCACGACTGGCTGCAGGGTGGTGAAGATGAGGATGATGAGACCGCTGAGAAACGGCTTGTGCCCCATATCGAATCAATGGCTCAGGAGTTTGAGAGGGGGAACGAGAAGTACGTTCAGGAAATGCAAGTTTTGGAAGCAGAGAACCGGGCACTACGCGATCAGATTGAAGAGTTAGAGAAGAACGCCCCCGACATGGCCAAGTTGGATAAGCATTTCAGAATTTTGGAGGACGATAAGCGGAAGTTTGAGGACTACAACCAAAATGTTCAGGGCAAGATCGAGAAGTACGAAAATCGCATCAAGTTTTTGGAGGAGGAAATCCAGAAAGTTGAGGCGGAACTTCAGGCAGCTGAAGAGGAGCGATCCAGCCTCCAGTCCAGCGTTGATCAACAAGGGATTACTATTCAGGATATCGATCGCATGAATACTGAGCGGGATCGACTGCAGAAAAGTCTCGAAGATACCACAGCCCGGTTGGAAGAGACGCATGCAAGGGTCATGGAAAAGGAAGCCGAGGCTAGTAGGAAACTTGAGGATCTGGAGGAAATCGTTAAAGTCTACAACACGCTCGGCTATCAGACAAGTCTGATTCCTTCCACTGCCGTCAATGCCAAGGGTCAGGATTACGAACTCAGTCTGAACATCAGTGATAATAGCTTCTCCGCGTCCCAGATTGGCGGTCTGCCGAACAGGATTTCTTCTGAAGCAGACCGGCTGCTAGCTGAGCCTTTCACAGGCTATCACCCGGCACATCTACTCAACTTGGATCTTCGTGGTATGGTGCGCAGTAGCTTGCAGGCTCTTCGGAAGGAGATAAATGAGCGCCGGAAACGCGCGATTGATGATGACTTGGAGCGTCGCAATTTGCTAGACAACATCAAGGAAGCGATGGATGAGAAGCGGAGCGAGGTTGAAGCTCTGGAGCATAAGCGGCGGGCTGCGGAGGAGGAGTTTGAGCGATTGAAGGAGATCACTACCACTCAGAAACTTGCGTCAGACGCCCAGATTGAGAAGATGGAAAAGGAATTGGCCAAGATGCGAGCAACTTTGAGCGAAAGTGTGCAGTTGATGGAACAGCGGGAAATGAACACCAACATCGAGTACGAACAGCTCACACTTCGGGCTAATGCGTTACGAGAGGAACTTCATACCAATGTGGAAAGCATGTTGAACGACGTGATTCGATTCAAGGTGCACATTCAGAAGGGTCTAGAAGACTATGAAAGCTTCGTCGTCGATGAGGTGGAGCAGGAGCTTGGAGGTGACTTGCCTGCCACAGAGGATGTCACTGGTCAGATTTGAGAAAATCCGAATCGCGAAGACCGCTGACGATCTGCTATGGTCATGATTGACGATTGTTCATGCAGAAATCTATCCTATGTCTTGTTTTGTTGGGCAGCGCCATTACTTCTTTTTTCGGCTCACTTGAATGCGAGGATGATCGTCGCGGAAAGTATTCTCAGGGTCATCCAATTTCCGCTTATGGCGTTGTTGGACAGGTCTGGGTTCTTGGGGGGTTGACATGTTCTTATATCTGAATTGTCCGGATGCTCTTGATATTGACGATTGATACCTCTTTCTACCTAAATTGTTGAGATTTTCGCTCTGTTGTCGTATCCCTAGGCGAAGATGTATATATACATTCCGTATGCGCTCTCTCAAGTTCTTTCTTCCTGATCAGTTTGTGACTCCTGTGTGTGCCTAGACAATGAACATACTCAGGCCGATCATCAAGGGCTCCTTTGCCACAGCGTGAGGAGCCCTTCGCTTCGAGGGCTGTTTGCGATTGCCACCAGGTTTCGACTACTAGTAAGCTTGGGTTGATCATCATCGGTAGCAAACCTGCGGCCGCATGGTCAATACCACGTCCATGGACTTGAGGTCTCTCACTTCTGCTTAATGTCCTGTTAATACTTGTTCCTTGTTGATTCGCTTGTCTCCAGCAATGATTGACAGGAAGGGGACGCGCAAGCTTACGAGATTGAGTCGTATTCCTCTCACACAGCAAGACCATAAAAATCGGCTCATTCGACAAGCTGGCCAGCCATTGCCAGGCAGGATATGACCGCGTTGGGGATCTCTTTGCCCAGTCTCGTATAGATTACACAGCAAGCAACCAACATTCTACTCATGGGGCCAGGTAGGGCTTGCAGCTGGCTGGGTATTCGTCAACCCAACAGCAGCGAGTCATTTGCCCGCTTCTCATTGAGTGCGGTGATGTTCCTCGTATAACATCTGCCTTGAGAGTGATCGGCATGTCTCATTGAAGCGTTGGGGGCCGATGGCTATGCTCATCCGAAGTGTTGCGTACAGCTGTTGTGTTAGTCCTTGCCATTTGGGATGAATGGACCAATTGGCATCCTATTTAGACATAACACTACATTCAGGATCGGCTCGTATCTTTGCTAACTCGGGTCGATCCCGCGAGTTTCTAAATAAACCTGCGGCAAGGCTGTTGGACCTGCCTTTGACCTACTCGGACCCCAGCGATTAGAGATAATGCTATCAACATTTCAGGTAACAGAAAGGCGATGAACGTCATGGTGTCAATTGCTAAATGAGGACATGAAGAAGCGGAGGCAGTTCTAACGTATATATACCACTGGAGACCCAACAGAGTTCGATGTGAAAGGTCCAAGCAGTCCCTGCTATGCACAGGAGGATCGCGCCCAAATCATCCTATCTGTCAATATACATTGAGCAAGAGGTCTAGCTTGTGCTACTGAGTCACCATGAAAGCTTCCACAATCGTTCTCAGCGCCGTCATGGCTCTCTGTGTCAACCCAGCTCTAGCTCGTGTGCCTGGAAGGCCTTCTACTTCCGTTTCTCCCTCCCATAAGGTAAGTCAAAATGTGGACAATCCTTCAGCCTGACCTCCAACTGACAGACCGGCCATTCAGCCTTCTGGGACACCGTCTTCATGTTCTTGCATCCCATCAGGCACACCATCGGTGACTCCGTCCACGACTCCATGCCCGTCGAGATTCCCCAAGCCCACAGGAGCTTTTCCTTGGCGCTCCTCCACGTTCAGCCATCATCCGAGCGCGAGCTGCACACCGAGTGGAAGGCCTCCGCATGGAAGACCTCACGGTGATAGTCATGGGTGGGACCACGATCACCGAGAGCCGCCTGCGGAGGAATTCGGAGACTTCCGACCTAGGATGTTTAAGCGCATGTAAAGTTATAGAGAAGAAGCACAGTTGAAGGATTTGTGCCGCTTGAAGTCATTTGTTTGTTATACAAGACTGTTAGTTCTATTGTCGGTCCGCGGGTTGGATCGTTCACTCGTTATCATATCCGCAGCTATCAGGCGTTGACGTATATGAGATATGATACTATGGCCATCATAAGGCATCGGAATGAAAGGGGTGGTTTCCATTTCTCTGATACAAAAGTAGATTCGGATTGAACATAGTCGGATGCTTCACAGACGGCTTTATCTGATAGTACCAAAAGCTGAGCCGTGATTGGCTGATGATTGATGACTAACGCTACAGGCGATACTTTTTCGTTGCCGACAAGCAAATCCCTCTGAAGATTACAAAAAAATCTACAGCTCCCACATTCTCACAGGTGACCGACAGGACTTTTAACGGCGTTGTTGGAAATGTGGTATTGGTTAAGTGATTAGATATGCGCTGCAGACGTCTCTCGGACGGTCATATCGAGTTTTGCATTTCCCTCCCGCAGGCTTCGTCCGCAACGTCCTCCGCCGTGTCATGAAAAAGTGCCTGGGTCCAGCTCGTCTGCCGTGTCTGGGCCGCAGGTTCTCCTCGTTCCATTCCCCGTCAGCTTTGTACGGTTGCTCATTCAGCTCTACGCTTCGACCGAATCTCCCGAGCTGCGGAATCTCCACAGGAAGGCGACAATGGAGTCGCCCGTTCTCCGCGAGGTCTGCGGCTGTGGTCGACCGCCAGCTGCTGCGAGACTATGCGCAATTTGAGAAGAAAGGATGCCCAGTGTCGGGGCCGAAATTAAGACGGGAGGACCCCGATTCTTGGATTCCTCTATTAGAACGTTACCTGCCGCCATCCCTGCGAAAAGTACCCGAGGAAGCCGCCGAGACGGATGCCGAGTTCGACGCCGCAACGACCATGGGCCGGGAGACTCTCGCGCAGGCTATCGAGCTAGCCAAATTGCTCTTCTACGCTCGGACTGAGGGCAACATCGATCTACTGGCGTACTTGGGTTTTCGGTTGAACAATTGGCCTGCGGTGAATGTTCTTCTGACTCGGCTACTGGACGCTGCGGATACACTTGACAAGTATTCGATACCCCGCAGACCTCTATCGAGCCATGACTGGGGCTCTAGCGCAGGTGTCTCGCTTGATGAGCTTACCAGTCAGCATGCCGAAGGGGCCTCCAAGCTCGTTCACCTCACAAAGTCGCCAGCTGCGTCAGAACTGACCAGCTTCGACTCGTGGACGGAGCGCCCATTTGCAGATGAACACGCTAAGCGCTTCATGGCAGAGGTCTGGCAAAGCTTGGGATCGATTGTGCTCGATGCCGCCGATGCGTCCCCGAACGAGTCTAAGCTGGCAATGTCCTACGTCTTCCGTATCCTTGCTCGTCTACACCATTCTGGCGCAGTGTCTGACCGGGTGTACAAATACGATCCTCCGAGTGTCCATCGGGTAAACTTTCGGCCGCCGGGAATGCACCTTTTGTCAACCCACATCATGAGCGTGTTGACCGATGCGGCTTGGTTGGCACATGAAGCAGAAGTCGCAGCAAAGGCTGCTGCTGCGGGCAAGAAGTCGCCATACCTCCCTTTCAATTTGGGTATACGGGAACTTGGACATGAGATTTGGTTGGAGCTAATTCTTTGGTCTTGTGTGGAACATGGGTATATTCAAGAAGGAGTGTGGCTTATAGAACGAATGAGGTCAAAGACTGATTCTCGAGCTTGGGGCTTTGAGAGCTGGAAGCCTCTCATCGAATCTTCCAGGTCGGTTTGGAAGACCAACGTGGATGCAGAAGTGTCTTGGCGTCGTCCCGAAGACAATGACCCTCAGTGGTCGTCACGGAGACGCACCGGTCTTGCACCCTTCAACGGGCTAGGAGAGCGAACGATCAGCGCCGAAGTCGCCGCAGCGCTGTTAGATAGCCTGCCCAATCTCGTCTATCTGGGTCTCGGCTGGCGCGGTTTATCGCCAAGTGCGCTTCTCCGTCATGTATCCAACCTCCAGCCCGCCATTGCCTCCTCCACGGCTGAGGCGAAGTTGCTACCGACTGTAAAAGCAACCAACTGGTTCGTCATTCGTGCCATTGAGTCTGGAGGTTTCAATGCCGAGAATGACCCTCGAGCTTTCGAGGCACTGCTCAAGGTTACTCCACATGTTATTCCACCGTGGAGTAACAATACCTCTCCTATGGAAGAAGACGTGGAATCATTGACATTGGGGCAGCTGTATGACGACACGTCTGCATTTGCTGGCCTTATGGAGTACAATATAAGGTTCTTTGCCTCGTGGCGTTTGTGTACAGATGCATTAGACGCCTTCTCCTGGCTTCAGGAAGTGGTGGACGCCAGCAAGTTGCAGCGCATCCGCGAGTTCTCCGAGCGAGTAGGCCAATCGGATACAGTTAGTCTACCTTCATTTGACCTTGACAGCCTGGAATCCTTCAAACCGTTTGAATCGTCGATGCCGCAGATGTCGATCGTTACAGTAGCTGAATTGCTGGACTTGGTCACGACATCGCGGGCGTTTGCATTCGGGGACTGGTTGTTCTTTTCGAACGACATTGACGGCCCTCCCATTCCTCCAAGTGCTTACGGGAACCAAGCCCTCGCGCCGTCGATCATCCGATTCGCAACAGCCACTAAGAACGAAGCACTGTGTAAGTCAGTCGTGCGTGCGCTCTCTCAGCCCCTCTCCTTGAACACCATGCGGGCGCTGTTGAACTTCCGGATCGCCATGGGGCAATGGGATTCCGCGACTATGATGCTGGAGTACGTCCGCGACTATCGATTGAAGTCATGGGGATACAGCAACGTCACGGCGCTGGCCGCAGCAATCGTGCGGATGGACCACGCTGTCAAGCAGCAACCCTCCACAATGCAGCAGAGCGACCTAGACCGCGCAAAGGACCTTCTCCTCCGCCTCCTCAACGGCGAATTCAACGAATCCCATCACTCAAAAACCAGCTTTCAAGACAGACTCATCCACAGCATTCGCCGTGTCTTCCTGGCCATGCCAGGCTCCCTTCGCGAGGTCGCCCAAAAAACTCACCTCAAGTACAAAGCCAGCCCGCGCAGCAACCACCCCTACATCCCCGCCACAGCCTTCCACGCGCTCCTCTCCGCCGTCGTAGACACACAGGGCAGCGCCGCCGGCAAACGCCTCTGGGAACAGTGGTGCCTCGACGTCCGCTCCCCGACCTTCTCCCGCCTCCAGGAAGGCGGCATCACCCGCCTGTACCTGCATCGCGAGCGCGACCCGCGCAAGGGCGACCCGCACTTCGACCCGAGGTACTTCGCGCAGACGCAGAAGAAGGCGGTCCTGCCGAACCCCAATACCATCCGCATCATCGCGCAGCAGGCGGTGAAGGAGTACACCGAGTTCGACGAGGCTCGCCGACGTCAACAACCTGTACAGCTTGAAGAGCAAGACTCGAACCCCGCCCTTGAAGTCGTGGAATTCTGTATCCGGCAGTTCCAGGCTTTCCGGGTGCCGTGGAAGGAGATCAATAGGGAACTCGGCGGGCTCGTGTACTGCCTACACAGGGAGAAGAAGAAGGAGCGAAAGAAGATTGGAAAAGACGGCGCCTACACTTCCAACAAGTAATACCCATTGTACATATCATTTCCTTTCACATCTGCCATTCAATTACAGCGTCTACATATTCCATTTCTCTCATGTACATATCTATATGCCTATACAATGACAAATACTCGTTTACTGTCATTTTTGCTAGTTCGAATTGGCTACATTCCCAGAAATGTATCCGATATTATTCCGTTGCACGCTGTACGCCATACACGTGATCAAGTCCCTCATGGTATCAGTCTGTTCATACTACCCACGGCTCATGACGCATCCATCGTAAGACATCATAAAGACAAGCCTAGCTTAGGCTCCCAAGGTGAAATCACTGAAACTCCAGCCCGGCCCCCGTGCCAACCCATACTCGCCCAATCATGACTTCTATCCGCAAATTGGCTGCGTCCCTCTCAAAAGTCAACGCCGCAGCTGAACTCCAAAGCGAAGAAAATCGTGCGCAGAAACAGAAACGAATTGCTTTGGCGTAAGAATAGGCAGTGTGAAGATATTCGTTAGGTCAGGTGGCCATTAACTTGGAATGGAACATGAAGACAAACTAGTGGCCTGTGATTGATGAAGAAAAGGAAAGAGTAGACGGCCAATACATTACAGGTGTCATTAATGCGTCCATGGTTCCTCGTCGGCGGCCGCCGGGAAGAACGATCGGATGAATTCCCCGCTGATCGGGTCATAAGGGAAAAAGGCATCGCCTCCGGGAGGATTGCTGCTGGCCGAGGACAGCAGATCAAGGCTGGGGATCATTTGAGAATGCGAAACCGTAGATGGATGCGGATTCTGGAAGTATTGGTAGGTTCCCTGGGACCCGCCGGCGGCAGTGGGATTTAGAAGACTGTCGTCCGTGGCATCATAGAACATGGGTGTGGATGTCAGATTGGCGTTTTGGTGATTGGAGCCCTGGGGTTGCATGCTCAGGGGCTGGGCTGGTCTCGTCTCATAGGCAGACTCGGGCATGTCGCTGACGTCGTAGTTCATGCCGCAAGCGATCCGCCGGAGATTGCCATCACACAGCTGCCATGCACGCCGTGATGCTGCGCTGCACTCGGACATCGCATAGAGCCAGCGAACGGCCTTTTTGGCGGCCGCCAAGAAATGCGGCTCCTCCTCAGGCATATGGATGTTGCCGAAGGATAACTCGAGTAGAAGAACAGTCGCGGCCTGCATCAAGTAGTGCAATATGCACCACCAGGGACAGATTTGATAAAGCTTAATGGCGTTGGGCTCGTCGGGTAGCAATTCGAGCATCCGAAGCGCGGACTCGAGCGATACCTCAGCCATGCTGTGACTAAAAGTCGGCTTTTTGCTCGGATCTCTCGGGCGTGCGTCACGACGGCACAGACATGGTCGTCCAAGAGTGATCCGAGCACTGTGGAACTGAAACGCGAGGAAAAGTTTCAAACGAAGCAGTTCTTGATCCTCCTCGGCCATCTTGCGGGCAAAGTCAAACACCTCGGGAAGAGTGTGATACCAGCGGTCGATTCTCGCTCGAAGCTCCCCAATACGATTCTCAATATGGGCCCACGGTGTGTTGACGCAATCTGGCGAGTAGACCCTATTGACAATCTCCTGACTGATCACTGCCAGGTCGGTGTAGAACAGATAGCACAAGGCCCGGCTCGGAGGCTGACTCTTTAACCATCGGGCGTCCCGTGGCTTGTCCGTGACTTGAGCATCTCTGCCACCCGGTGGATTCAAGGGCGTTTGACGAACATACGAACTTGCCATCGCTGATCCGATATACGCCTCCCGCATATCTTGATCCGCCAAAAGCTTGGCCGCAAAGGGCTCCCGTAGCTGCTCCTCATCGAAGGGCAGGGGCATAGGCGTCGTACAGACACCATCTAGGATACAGGTTGACCTGCCCGTCATGACCCCAAGCATATGCTCGAACGTATACAGACACCACCAGACCTTATAACGTGCCTCTTTGGATATATCGGGAGTCGTCTCGCTGGTGTTCTTCATATTGATCCCGAGAGCAATACCAGATCGAACAGCCAAAGACGCAATTCTCCACGCTCTGGAAGGGTCAGTCACAACAAGACAGCTGGAATTGGGGGCTATAGTACTCACCGGTTGATCTGATCCGATGCAAGAAGATAAAACGCAATAAGACCTTCAACCTGTACCTGCTGCAGGTCAGGATGATTGAAAAGCGTATCACCATTCATGCTGAGGATGCGAGCCCGTGTCAGATACACAAGATGATCACGTTCGTCTCCGCGCCAAGGTGCCTGTGTAAGATGCGCATGCTTGGATGCAATAGCGAAAATCATGTTCAAAATGGCCAACCATTTGTCACCAGGCCGCGCTGCGCTTTCGAAAAAAACCCTATACTGCGCGCTAAACAGCGTGCGACTGATGATCGGGAAGAATGGGTGAACTGTAGTCAAGTAGTCTTCGAAAAGTTGGTCCGCCACATGGCGTGGTGGCATCCAGTACACTTGTACGGGGCCCGGAACGGTGATATCCATGTCATCTAGGTGATAGTTCACGGCATGCACAGCAAAGTCACCCTCAGGCTTCATATCCGATGCTCCTGACTGTTTCCGAACGCGTTGCTCAGCCTCCCGCCGTACCCTCTGCATCCAGGTGAGCTCCGAATTCTTGCCTATGTACCCTGTAGCCCTCGAGGTCTCACTCCGATTCAAATCTTCTTCCACCCTATCGATCGCGTCTAGCGAACCAATCGACGAAGGGGACGATGGCGGTTCATCCTGCTCCATTTCTTCCTCCTGGGGCGTCAACGAAGACTGCGGATCATTCGAGGAACTCTCCTGGCTATTGCTCTCTCCATTATACTAATTGACAGTCGGGTAATCAGCAGGGGCAATCGCGGTCAAGTGAAGACTCCTCAAGGAAAATCGCCGTAGGCTCTTACTTTGTCCAGCGTGCTCTTGATACGCTCCGAAGTTCGACTATCCGCCACGCTCCCAATCTCTCGCAAGAGATTTTCATAGTCTTGAGTCTTGACCGACAATATATCCAACTGCCTGCATCCGTGGCAAAAAAATACGAATCAGTTGTAAGCCCACACAACACGACAGACCCACGACGTACCCTTTTGTCTTCTCCCTCCATGACACCGGATATCGACACGTGACCCTCAGCTCTTTACACTGCCTGCATATAGGAGTATCACCGCTGCATTTCGTCTTTCGTGCTCGGCAGGTTTCACATGCTCGCGGCACACGGCGACTGTAGCGCGGGGCTACAGTCGAGCGCTGTCTGGGGATCGCGACTTTCGCATTTGCACTTTCATTCGCTCCGGATCGATTGGGACCTAGCGACGAGGGGTTTGCGATCTGCTGCATGTAGGAGGAGTCTTTTGGCGCGACAGCTGGCATTGAGTTGATCGCAGCGTTTTCTTTGCGATCGGGCTGTTGTGGTGGCGGATGTAAAGGCATCTGGCCCCGCATCGCGGCACTTCCCGACTCGGGGATACTGGAGGGAGCGTTCTCCATGCTGGTCTCCCCTCTCCGGAGGCGACGATTGAACTCGTGCACAGAAGTAGTATGATGTAGATCCGGAGAAGTTTGACCAGGTGAGTTGGTCGAGGAAAGTCTTGGCTACAGGTGTTTGCGTCTTGGTATCAAGACTCTGTTCCACAATAGTCTAGAGCGGTCAACGATAGAATGGGCATTTTGTAGCAATTCTAAGCCGACGACCCTGTTTCAGGACCAGTATGAAAACGAGGAGGTTAAGAAACAGGCCAAATCACTGCCATTCGTGGAGTATGTTATAATGGCGAAAAGAGCTCGTAAAAACAGCCCGCGAAGAGCCAGCGAAAAGAGCCAGGGGAAACTGAGACAAGGGAAAAGAGATCCGAACGGCAGAAGAAAGGGAACACAGACGAAGGATCACTGCCTATTATTACTACTGACAAAATGTGGAGTGGAAGCAGAAGAAACAGGCGCCAATCAGATGGCGGACGATCGAAAAAGCAGTACTTAGTTATCTTCTGGACCGAGTTCACTCTTTCGGAGGACAAGAGGGAGATCCGAGAGGGGATGACAGCTAGGGTCTTACTCCTCCTCCCCGAGAGCAGGATTGAGATTAGAGAGGCAAAGAAGGAGGGAGAGCCTGGAAAGGGATCCCATAATCACGAATGATTCTGAACTCTGATTCTTTTTCCATGTTGATGCAGGATTAGATAAGCGCCCCCCTCGCAACAGAATATAGAGATAGAGATATAGTAATAGACTAGGGATGAGACATCATGAGATATAATACTGTTTCCCTTCAACGATAGCTTAGAGGAGAATAGAGATGATCATGTTTTGTGATGATGTTTCATTTAGATAACATACATAAGAGAGGCATCAAACCATCAAACGCATCTCGCTTCCTCCCATTTTCCTTTAACCGTTTCTTCTCTTTGAGAAATGCTTCTTTCCTCTTTGCTTTTTGCATGAAGCGCAAAATAACCTTTCTTCCACAAATTGGGATTGAAAAGAACATAGGAAAGACATAGATACATCAAGACCAGCTGGGGAATATTCGAACCGCCGTATAACGGAAACCCAAAAACACGATAGATATATGTACAGTGAAGCCGGCTCATTGGCCACCTAAGTGGGAAGGCGCAGAGACCCAGCAAACGAGGAAGGTAGGACGCCCATTAAACAGACAACGGGAGTATAACGTTATAACAAGGATATCCCTCGCAGCCACAGGGTGCGAGAACGTAGAGGGAGGATTCGTCTTTGCGGAGTGGAGAAATAAAAACAAATTCCGACGGACGCAGTAACATCGGTGGGATGCATGCAAAGAGCCATAGGCTCTGCAATGCATACGATGGATTGTGGACCGTCGCAGTCAGCCCGGCGAGAGGTTAATCTATCGCAACTGGCGATTGGACTGCTCACGAGATGTTCAGATCTCACCGAACATCTCGTCGAGCTCGTCGACTTCTACAGTCTCCGGATTCTGCAGCTCTCGCCACGAATCAAAGACCATGTCCATATCCATATCCTGGATTCTCCCAGGCAGCACCAATTTGTCTTCCTGCTCAGCTAGCTCCGACATCTTCATCTCAATATCTGGAAGCTCACTATTTAACATGTCAATAGATCGCTTCAGGGTCGAGACCGAGCGAACACTAGGATCTTCGGGAAGGCTGATCTGGGGAGCACTCGCGAGGACAGTCGCACGGTCCTCAACTTCAAGACCGTCATCGGACGCGGCACTCGTCCCTGACGAGAGCGACGATGCGACCGACGCGAGCGACGGGGAAGGCGAGGTACCGAAGAGGGCCGACGCAGCCACATCATCGGTATCAAGTTGATCCAGCTCCAGCTGCTGCTGGAACCGCTGTTGGACCTGGTAGTTTCCATGTGAGAAGTAATCGCTGTCCTCGTGATCCGGCAGGCGCTCCTCGTTGATAGAGGAAAGAGGACTGTTTTCGACTGAGGTCTCCGAAATGCTCATGACTCCGTTTTCCAACTCGCTGAGGGCATCCGAGAGAGCAGAGGACTTCTCCGTGGCTGCTTTCTGCTCCGAGGCCCGCTCGCGAACAGCACTGGCAGTCTGCGTGAACTCCTTCTCATCGCCCTCCAGCGGCGGGGATGCGGCGCGATTTGAATGCATGAGGCGCGCATGGCTGTGATGTTCGCTGAAACTGTGGCCAGGGCGTCCTGCACTACGATCGATATTCTCTTCCTCAAAATCAGGAGAGGACAGGTCGACCTCGGGACTAAGCGATCGTTCCCGTGCCAACATCTCCTCATCATCCAGGTCAGCGTTGGAAACGCTGGGCGTGAAGTCTTTCCCATCCACACCTGGAATGATCACATCATCCGAGTTCTCGGGAATAGGCCGACGCGGCAATGTCGTGAGGTAGTAATACACTTTGCGCGGATGTATAGGAATTAATTCCTTTGCAATAGGGCACGGCGCCAGGGCAGTCCAAGGGCGCTTCATATAGGTGCCTAGTCGCGAAGACAGGAGAGCAGCGGGATTGGCGGAGCTAGATGCAAAAGCGAGACTGTTAGCTTCCAAGCACAGGACGGTTTGAAGAGTAGGGGACGGCGTACTTTGCGACATTCTCGTTGAGGGTAACGAGAATGGCTGCGAGCTCTTTAACAAGGTGAGGGCGATTCCCGGTCTTCTCTAGTTGCTCAATCACGCCCACGACGATGTCATCGTTGATACCTTCTGTGTCGATCTTGGGCGCAGCGGTTCCGTCCGTAGGGGACGGAGGTGGCGTATGCTCATAAATTCCGCGCCTTCCGTTCGGCCGTATTGTTTGCTGGTCCTTTGCATCTGTGGAAGAATTCGAGGATGGCGAAGGCTCTGGTGATGATGATACCGAGTCGTGCGACCTCTTTACTTTTTTAGATGGCGGCAATTGATCGTCGGTCGCGTGCGGCTGTTTCGACGCAGAAGGGGACCGACGAGATGAATTGGGAAGATGAATACCCAGCGAAGGGAGAGACAACGACTTGCGGCGAGTATTGTAAGGCATAATGTGTGGAAATAGACTTGTGGATGGAGAAAGTAATATACGGGGTGGAAGAATAATCAGTGAAGCAGGTGAGAGATATGGATGGGTATGGTATAGTAGTAACGAACAACCAAACAAAATACAGTTCGGATATTAAAAGGAAGCGATGCGAAGTAATATTACTTGAATCAACGACAATAAAGCGTTAATATAGAGTAGATGATTAACAACGATGATAACAGATGATAACACACGAGCGAGGATAGTAGTAAAGTAGAAGGATGGAGAACGAGATGGGAAGCAGTTTACGGGAAGGGGGCAGGAAAGGAGAGAGAGGGAGTAGCTAGATAGGATGGATGGAGGTGATGGCGATGATGAGATGTCGGGATGGGCGGGAGACAAGCAGAAAGGGAAGAATATTCAGAGGGCAGCTCGTTGGCCAGTTGATCCCAAGAATTATGATTGTTATGGGGCGATGAGAGGAAACAATTAACAATTGTTTCCAAAAGGGAAAATAGAAAGGGCAAGATGGAAAAGGGTGTGAAGACCGAGTGGAGTTTGGTATTTTTCCCTAGAGATTTTCTTCTAACGATTTACGAAAGGGAGAAAAAGTAGGGAAAAAGGGCGGAAAAAAAAAAAAAAAAATTTCAGGGCGGGTGCTTCAGGGTGGCGTTGATTGGATTGGCAGAAGATGGGCCGGCCTTTTCTTTACTATTTTATTCCAACAGGAATGCTTGCCTACCTTATGTATGGTACCGACTACGGAGCAAGAAGAAGAAAAGCAAATGGCCGAAACCTGGGATTGTTCTTCAATTCTTCCGTACCTCCGTACCTCCGTAATAGTACATCCTCTTATTATTACTAGATATGTCCTCAAGTTGCGCTAGTCCAACAGTATTGACACAAGCTAGAGCAGGAGAATGAGCCTAGATGGTCATCAAGGCTTCACCGCCATAGCTGTTCCTGGGCAAATCCGCCTGGCGGTGGTTGTATGTGCGTTTGGATGTCTGTCTACACAGTAGTATCTATCTGAATTTCTGAAGATGGATCAACAGATTCACACGCAAGTGACCAAAGGGGCAAAAGTACAGTGGGGCCAGCCATGTGAGTATGACGACTAGCAAAAATGGCTGACTATCTGATTGGTGAAAGGAGGTTAGGATCATCTATGGTTCTGCATGGGCTCCATGGTGGAGTTATGCACCATCATGGAGCGAGCAAAGAGGCGAATCGGGTAGCTACGTATTGCTTTCTAGGCTCCCGCGCTGGCAGCTAGACCAGCTGAAGACGGTCCAGCACTCCTGGTTGCTGCGCAGAGATTTTTTCTTTTGGACAGATGGAAAACAAACAAGAAGTATGCCAGTTACACTATTATTGAGCCAGCTCACGTCCACACAGGCTAACTCTATAGAGAGGCATTGGCTTGCCAACATCTTAGATAGTTGCTGGGTACTACGGTAGTGTAGACTTGCCTCTTGACCGACTCGATAGATGAGCATTCTCCGATCGTCGGTTGTTTACCTTTTGCTAAACAGAAGTTATGCTCATATCTTTGAAGCTCCCCAATCACAAGCTCGTATGACATATATGGCGGCGAATCTCCATGGGAATTTTAGTCAGTGAATGCATCATAGCTTGCTTGGTTCCGTGGTTTTCAAGGACCGACGGAGGTTAGAAAGGCGATGTCCACGGTCCATACAGAAAGTCGATACAGGGAAGAGGGAAAAAAGGAAATGGAGAAAGGAGGAAGGCTTGAGCCAGCATTAGCGCGTAGTATGTTGATTTCGGGACTAACCAAGAAACAAAATGGAATCTAAGAGAAATTCAAACGAGTGGAATGGGGGATTCTAAAGAGCTTCCCATCCAGAAAAGTGGATTCGAGATGTGACCACGCGTTCCTAGCGGCGCCGTTTTGGACATCAAATAGCGAATAAAATTGTCGACGATGGAGCAAACTCCGAGCTATGCAGCAGAGTGGAAGAAAATCCAATCGGATGGGCCACAGTGAGGCTTGTCATGATTTTTACACTTTCCAGATTTCCGGAATTGGGTTGTCGAGTGTCGCAAATAGCCAGTTGCCAGTTGCCAGTGGCTTGCCCGCTCCTTGCTTTTTGATGCTGAGACCCTGTTACTCTCGTATTGTGTTGGCTCGAAAAGTATAGCTCTCGGATGATATCGCCCTTCCTACTCCGTATGTTAATCTTCAAGCCTGCTGAAAACCAGACCGATGAGTATTCCGTAGATAGACTGTCTTTCAAATGGATAGGACAAATTCCTGTGGTAACGGTTGATCGTAAGGTCAAAACAACAAGTAGGTTGGAGAATGTTCACTTCGGCCGGTACTACCCCAGTTTCAAATGGGTGCCTAGATGCAATGTGATATGTATCAGCGGGGCGGCAAGGGATGCGCAGAGTACCTAGTACACACATTCCAAGCATCCCTGTCGTTATTTGTTGCCAAGCTACCACATCACACCTCCTATTCTATGCTTAGAGCCTCACGCACTTGAGTATCTCGCTGATGCGACAAAGGAGATTTATGATTATGCTTATCTGAAAGCTTTTGTCGCTTTAGGGATAATCAATGGAGACAGCCACATTGCGATCAAGATACTCTAGGGTATTATCTCTATCTCGCTAGGAGGTGTTCCTCATGCAGCTATGCTTAATCTACAGCGCAGACCGTTAACGTACATCGTCCTTGCTTAACCACACATATTAGACTTCGCTGTATGAGTATCTACCATCTACTTACATACATCATTTGCATCGATATTGCATTGTTTATTGACGCATGTATGGCGTATCTACCCCGAGATCTGCGCTTCAGGAAGAGGGATAGAGGGGTACACACCCTCTGTCAAGGTCATATCAAACAGCGTCTATGTCAGCAACTCCGTACATGTGGAACGACAGGTCCACGAATAGAACGAACTTCTCGCTCAACTAGTGCTATCAAGATGTTATGGAGTACTTATCTCCTACGTGTGGTTTCTCTCTCGGAGATGATTGACCTGTCAAGTCTTCCCTCAGGATCACCATGACACATCCCAATGAAACCAATGTCTCAAATATGAGCACATAGCCATCCTATTAACCAAATACCAGCTATATCATTGGATCAAGCGCCTAGAATCATGCCCATCGGCCCCAATCCAGAATCCAGATGGGTTCCCCGGTGGAAACTCTAAGCTCGCTAAACAAGATACATACTTTCACCAAGACTCCGTGTACCCCGCATATGTGATGCATTTGGCAACGCCATCTTGACCTCATTTTGGAGTATTCCCGTCCTAAAGAGCCCAAACTGCTCCGTAACTCCATAGACCGTCGAGAGACTCCACCGTAGAAGTTCTATTCCACTCTATTAAGTTGATCGGCGGTGGTATACGTTGTCAAACACCTAGACGAGCTCCTCCGAAACGAAAGGAAGACGTCATGATTTATATATAGTGTGAGGGGGTTGAGAACTCCGTCTACAACCTCTTGCTCCATCTTATCATGTCAGAGTTTGCTACGATTCAGATTTCGTAACTCGTTCGAATAGCCAATTAGTACTATAAACTGCTTATCAAAGAAATCTAGCATATCAACAGATGTTTGACCGCATATTGATGCAATGATCGACTCCGGAGCCATGTCATGCGCCATTACTTGTCTTTCATATAGTTATATATCGTACAGACTCAAGTCTATCTAATATACAATGTTATGCCAATTATGCCAATGCATCCCGATCGTCATGGCTTAGCATCTTGACTTTCACGTACCGGCCTCAGGACATACTTCCAGGTTGTCCCAAAGTGCCACCGTTTCTCCTCCACGATTTCCAACCCACTTTGCCGAACAATCTCGCCAATATCCCGATTCCACCAGCACCCATGCCGGTCTGCGTGCGCGGGGGCCAGATTGTCTAAGATTTTGTTTAGCCAGTCGTAGTATGACCGACCATGCTCGAGCAGCAATATCTGCCCCTTGTGTGGTTCTGTAATCGAACCCAAATGGCGCAGGGTGCCTACAGGATCCGGCATCGAGCATAATCCCATGGTCTGCACGATGGTATCGTAGTATGCTGGCTTCGCTCCCGCCGATGGGGGAACGACGTCCTTTGCATCCTGCGCACGGAAGGTCACATTCTTGAAGTTCGGATGGAGTTTCTCGAACTTGCTGCGTGCGACTTCTATCATTTGTGGGCTGAGATCGACAAAGGTGACGGAGCGACAGCCTCGGACCACTGCTTTCCCATCTTCATCAAGACCGCGTCTTTCCCCCAGATCGTAGTACTCCAGGTTCCGACCAGTACCGCAGCTCACCTCCAAGACATCTCCGCGTGACCTCCGGACAAGGTTCTGTCGTTTCTTGGCCATACGCATCACCTTCTCTGACATTTCGACTTCAGCGTCAAAGTTGGGTGCGGTGCGGTTGTACCGGTCTGATACATCCTCGGGAATATCAAGCGACCGCGCGTTGGTTACCTCCCGCCTGTAGGAAGCGTAGAGATAGCCGCAGTAGGTGCTGATGGTGAGCGCTGTGACTCCCAGAACAGTCATGGCTCGTGGAGACAGTCGAGGGGTCTCAGGCTCGGGCTTGAGATTCAATAAATGAGGGTTGGCCCGCTTCGGCAGCACAGGAGCCGCTGGACGGTTGGAGCTACTCTAAGTTAGATGTCTGGATCCAGGAAATGGAAGAGATTGGAAGATGACAGAGGATAAGGATGAAATCCCATTCTACATCGTACTGACCTTGGTCTTTCTACAGTCGGGATCTTGGGACCGGACACAGGCACTTTAGCCTTCTTCATGGCTGCTCGGCCTGCTCGGGATGCACTCATGATTGCGAGTGATAATAAGTCTATCGGACTAGGTCTGCCGGATTTTCTCGCCTAAGGTGATAGGCCTCAACGAGTTTTCGTGGTATCAGGGCAGTGATTTGGTTCCATTCCTCTGCGGTGCTCTATCCATCGAAGCTCAAATATTGCATGACCGTTAAGGGTGAAACATATAGACAATGCGCAATCACCTCCAATCAAAATTGATAGTGGTATTATCCGGAGTCTATCTCTGTTGACAACTGACTGGTCAGGCCAAGAACGGCAGGGCGTGAGGTTTCAAAAAGTGACATCCGACCGTCGGAACCGGGCCGGCTCTTATCTGGTGCTAATTACTATAGACTCTGGACTTCTCCGCATCCCACATTAAGAGGGGTGATTCTCGCCTCCAAGGGCGGATTTCTTTCCCTTTGGCTCTCTCGCGATCTTCTTCAATTTGTTGGTCAATTGGGAAAGAGTAGATACTGCAGCGAAGACCTTGGTTTGAGGAAGACATGGCGCTCCCTCAAAAGATCCTTATCGTGGGTGGAGGTGTATTTGGCTGTGAGTCCTTCGATTTTGCTTGGACTATTGCAATTGTTACCTGAAAATAGAAGATGAAATGATATTCCCTGATCATGACAAAGGAGTCGATTAATATTCATCGTTCCTATTTTGATTTGTGTGACTGCTATATTCCCTTCGTCAATTGCATTCCGTGACCCTGACACATCGGGAACTGACCGCATATAGTGTCGACCGCCCTATCGTTGTCGCAACGATTCCAAGACTGTCAAATAACCCTGCTGGAACAATCCCCTACGATTCCTAACCCGCATGGCTCCTCCGTCGACAGTTCACGAATCATCCGCGCCGATTATTCACACCCCGTCTACGCGAAACTCGCTGCTGCCGCCATTGACCACTGGCGCAACACCGAATGGGGAAAGGAAGGTCGCTACACGCAGAACGGTCTGATGCTCGTCTGGACGCCTGGCAGTGAGAAGGCGAAAAACTATGCGACCAAGAGCTACTACAATGTCAAGCAGTTGGAGGGCGACAAGGTCGAACTACTCCCGTCGGCAGCTGATGTGATGCGGATCGTGCCAGAATATGGCAAGGAGTTGAATGTAGCGGGGGGATACATCAACTGGGGCTCGGGCTGGGCAGACGCCGCAGCAGGCGTGCGATTCGCAAAGAAGCTTCTGGACGAACAGGGAAAGGTGGTCTTCAAAACCGGCGAGGTCGACAGGCTCCTGCTTGCCGATAGCCAGAGCGCCACCTCCCAGCGCAGAGTCACCGGTGTCGTCTTGACGGACGGCACAACACTCACGGCCGATCTTGTCGTCCTCGCCACAGGCGCCTGGACAGGTAAGCTTGTCGACCTCCGCGGCAGGGCCATCTCAACCGGCCAAGCACTGGCATACCTGCGCATCTCAGACGAGGAACAGCGCCGACTAGAGAACATCCCCACCGTCCTCAATTTCGCCAACGGCATCTTCATAATCCCGCCTCGAAATAACCTCCTCAAGATCGCCCGCCACGCCTACGGCTACCAGAACCCCAAGGCGGTCCCCATCCCCGGCGGCAACGGCGTCACTATGCAAGTCAGTCTGCCGGAGAACGGCGTCCCGGTCCCTCTGGAGGGCCAGGAAGCCTTCAGAACAGCGCTCAAGGAGCTACTTCCCAGCTTCGCGGAGCGTGAGTTCGTCACAACCCGCGTGTGCTGGTACACCGACACGTAAGGAACCACTTTCTTTACCATCTCCAAAATTATGTGACGGCTAACACAAGGAAACTGTATCCAGACCCACCGGCGACTTCATCGTCGACTACCATCCCGACTACGCAGGCTTGTTCCTCGCAACTGGCGGCAGCGGTCACGCATACAAGTTCTTCCCTGTTCTGGGCGACAAAGTCGTTGACGCGATCGAAGGAAAGCTCGAGCCTGAGCTGCGCAATCTGTGGAAGTGGCCGGTCAAGGTCGACCAGAGCGCGTTCGAAGGCGACGGGAGCAGATCCGGGGAGCAGGGGCTCCTCCTGATGGAGCAGTTGGCTAAGAGTACGAAAGCTCCCAGGAAGAGTGTTTTATGATAGCTCTTTCGTCCTGTACATAAGCTATACCACCGTATATGTAAGAATAGATCAGTAGATGATTGATCCATCGTCCTGGCATATCTCGTTCAAGAAGCAGTAATCTGAGAGGGCAACGAAAAGGGGGACATCCTGATACTACCTAGTAACACCATTTCTGTGGAGAAAGGGTATCTACCATCGAATAAGCCCCCTAGAAGGTTCACAGTTTGAGAGCTGTACGGGGACTATGATTATTAGGAGAAACTCTTTACACATTTTTATACTACTCTTGAAAGTAAGGAATAAAAGTATTGACTACCTCTTCATTTCATTCCTAAGAATGGCGTAGTCTAATCGAGTGCGGCATCATTTTCTTTTCGTCCATATCCCACGAGCTCATAAAACAGAGAGCAACCTCATACTGGACAAAGCCAGGGAGGGTCCAAGCCAATAGGCGAAGAACACGACCACATATTAGAAAGGAGGCAACCATTCGACCAGCGCACAGTACCGCCCCCCGAGTCCGCGGATTGTGCTACTATCTAATTGTAAACATTTGCAATATTTGGTGAAACAGGGAACAACGACCATGGGGCAGAAGGGTCCGAATCGCTAGAACGCCGTACAAATGCTAGCATGAAAATCATCATAAGCGAGGTCTCAGCAAAAGGGACTGAAAAGACCACCCATCCCTATGAACCTCTCAAAAGGAAAAAAAGAAGTGTTAATACAGGTGGGAATGTGTGAAGGATATGAAGTGGGTGATCTTCATCTGCTGACCGATATGCCGCGAGAGGCTCTTAGACCTTGCGGAAATCTGATCGAATCGTTAGCATATAGTTCTGCTTCAAAGAGAAAAAAAAAATAACCATACCAGAAAGCACAGGATAGATCAGTTCGAACGCCTGATAGATCTCTTCACGGACTTTGGCGCCGGTCAAAACGATCTTTCCACTGACGAAAATCAAGAGGACGATCTTGGGCTTCATCATACGATAGATGAGACCAGGGAAAAGCTCAGGTTCGTAAGAACTGAAGTTGTGATGGCGACTAGCAAGACCCTCCAGGCGAATAGGGAACTTGATGTCACAGGAGCCGACGATGTTCTGGATCTTGAAGTCGGTGAACTTGGCATTGAAGCCCAGTTTCTGGATGATACGCGCGTACTTTCTGGATGCGAGCTTGGAATCGTCTTCGGACTTCGCACCAGTAACGACCATCTTGCCGGAGGCGAAGATCAGTGCGGTAGTTTTCGGTTCCCGGATACGCATGATCACGGCCGCGAAACGCTATTATAAAAGCAGTTCAGCCCACACTGTACCCTGATATGACCAGCTCAGGGAGGTGTGGAAGTTAATACCTTTGGGTTGTACTCTGCATTTCGCGCGTGAAGCGCGATAGTCTTCAAATCCAAGCGGCAGTCAAGGTTGACAGTAGCAACGATGTTTCTTGAAGAGAAAATCCTTGTTCAGCATTCTGGTGATCCAGAAAAACAGCAAGAGTATACTCACTGCAAGGTAGGCACGATACCACTTCCCGGAGCATTGGCACCAGGAGTCGCAGCGGGAGTAGTGGGCGTCACCCCATTGCCGTTGACGGCATTTCCTCCCTGCTGATGGCCGTTCACAGTTCCATTCGCACCCTGAGCGCCAATCGCCATGTTTCCTTCTTTTTCAGAAGACGGAGGTGTCAAATCACCGGCACCACCGGGAAAGGACAGAGAAGCGGGGGAAGTGAAGGCCCGGGCCTGCTGCGCGGTAGAAGGATGGGTCGTGAGAGATTCCATTGCGACGTGAGCAAGAGAAATACTCGAGCTGTAGACCAGCCGAAACTGAAGTAGATATGCGAGGTAAAGTCGCGAGCCAAAGAGCTTGTAGACGGCAGTCTATCCTCTCAGAAGACCGAGTCAGTCAAAAGCCAAAGAGATAGATGTTCACAAGAATTCATGCCACAATATGGACAGGGGGGCGAGGGAGGTGGGAGGAGATAAATCAGAAATGAGGTGGCGAAGAAGATATGGGAATGGTGGGTGACGATGTGTTGTAACAGTGAATATTTTTGTAGGCGCAGGAGGAGGAAAAAAAAGTGAGCCTCACCCTTTGTGGGAGATGAACAACTCAATGTCTCCCCTACAGCAATGCTGCCTTAGCTCAACTCAAGCTCGAAGTGAGGAGTCGATAGACGAACAGCAGCAAGATAGGTCTGGTGGAGATGACAAGAGGCAAAACCAACCAGAGGAAAGCTCAACACCAGCGAGATGATGAGATACTAGAAAAGCACAATCAAGTGTTTCCTAGTCACACTTATGCAGTAGCACAAAACAAGTGCAAGTGAGAGAATGGACAGTGACAGAAGCACGTGAAAGAGCAAAGCTTTTCTTCAGGTCAAGCAAACAACTTTTTTTTTTCTTGGTTTTGGTTTCCCTTTTGGGTATTGGAGATGTCTATCTGCGTTCTTGAAAGAGAGTGGCGAAGATGCACACCTGAGGCTGCAAACTTCGTGTTTCAGTGATGTTACTGAAACTGCGCGGAAGAAATTTTTCCTTTCTTCTGAGCCGTCTTATTAGGCTTCTTCCCGGAATTCTTCAGGCCAAAGAAGCAGAGAATACTATGCTGAAAATAGCGGAACTCTGCGACTCTATACGAGTGTGGAGAGAGAGGGGAGGGAGGAGAGGTTGGTCGTCGGGAAGAAGGCGACTGGAAGATTAGTTTCGGCGTTCCGGGCGGTGCCAAGACCAGGGTCAAAATTCCAAGAGCAACAGGAAAGTGGGAGGTTGGGCCTTTATATAGGCTGACTCACAGCGCCCGAGAGTGCTGGCGTCAGGGGAGGCTGGGCCGGGCGGTGGCGGCAAAAGCAGCGATGGAGGTCGTTTCCATCCATGGGTTTGGCTGCTTTGGGGCATCTGTTTGTGACTTAGCGTTCCACTAGCGCCTTCCGGGGTGGCCAAATCCTCGAGACTGAGTGGCTTCTCTCTCCTTCATCCCAGCAAGCGCCATTCTGCCATTTCTGGTTGGTTGAATGTGAGACCCATCAAGCACATTTTCTTTGGAAGCCCCACCACGCTGTACACGCTCTGTTTGGCTGTTCATCAGACATCCCTTTCACCATGGTTGCAGCCACTGGCTGTTGCCCAGTCCGCGTCGCTCCTGCAACTGCTCGTCAGACCCACTGCATCCATTCATCCATACCTGCTCAACAAATAAGAATGCATGTCGCTCTCTGTGGGTTTCCCTCGCGACGCGCCTCCTGTCGTGCCGCTTTAGCGGATGGCAAATGAACAAAAGTCTTTTCTTTTCGCACTGGTCGTCATTTTGGTACGAGTGTTCCGTCCATGATTTCCTACCTGTCCTTCCTTGTTTACGAGGTTGTTGACCTGTCTACTCCGGATGATGGTGGCTTGACCCAACAATCGGACTTCAAAGTACTTTCCATTGCTGAAGTTTGAGCTGAGATGGATCGAAAGTAAAAAAAGGACGAGCCTTCTAACCACTAGCCCTTGAGCAGTTGACAGGTCCTGGCGGTTCGTGAGGTGTTTCATGGTTTATTCCCCTCCAGACTGGAGCCTGGACGCGGACTTATCTATCCCCAGATATCACGAGTCACGATTCGTGATCCACCAGCTTGACTAAATTAAGGCTCTTCTGCCTTGGTCCGATCGTCCTTCTCCTACTCCGGACTTAATATCAATAGAAGTTAAATGATGAAATCACATTAATGAGCAAGTCTCCGTGGAGAACTCGGTAATTGAACATCAACTGATTTCCTTATTTTCCCTCTGTCAAATCAAGCCTAGATAATACATGGACGCTACGGAAGTTGTTGACATTATCCAATATATCAGATCAGTATCGGTATACAGGCTTGTGCTGACCTGCGTATAAGCCAAGACACGGGGTGTATGAACTTAGGCCGTGATGTTATACGGTCGGCGACCCCGTATTTCTACCATCCTAATCAACATCTCAAGTGCGGAGTGAGAAGGTATCATCTGGGCCTATCCTGTTCTGCTTCTCATCTTCATTATCCGAATCTTCTCTTCAGCCACGTGTAGAACCTTACATGATATCGGAGGATAGTACGGAGTAAAGTAGTCTGTACATACCTTCTCCTCCCGAAAGGTAAATGGTCAGATGCTTGTCATTCGGACATGTTCAGCCTCATGCGTCTTTCATGTGATTCCTTCGCAGAGCCTCGTGTTGCCTGGGAACCGGCACTAAGAAGCGAGTTTAGGTAATTTGCTCTGTAGAGAGGGACGCACGTCATGAACCATCTTCAAACCATCAGTTTCATACTGCGTGAGCAAACGAAGCTCTTCACCTACGTAGTGTTCATGTCCACTGTTTGATTCGGCTTCCGACGGAATGAACAGTTTACCAGCGGAAAGACGAGGAGGGATGAGGATGATTCCCATCGCCGAAATTCCCATTGGCTGAGCTTACCTCGGGTACTGCCAACTTGAATGTCCACCGCCAAATTCGGCCATCCCACGAAAGTCCCACCATAGCCTTTAAGTCATACTCGGGTTGTTCACAGGGCATCTTCTGTGATTAATATCTTCTCCGAGATTTTCTTCTTGGAAAGGCTAAATTACCATGTCTGGTCATTGTCTGTAAACTTCAGAGGTACTGAAAGTGGCAGTTTGAATTTCCTGTTGCAATTTTCTCCGATATCGCAATGGCTTCAAAAGGAGCCGTCTTGCCTATCTTGAGGCGCGAGTTGCAAACCAATCGCGCACAACTGAATAGAGCCGCTTCATCCTTTTCGACTGTTGCTACGGCTGTTCGGAATAGGAGAGCAGTGTCCGCTAGGCACTCGGCCCGCCACACCGCGCTTTTCTCTCAGAGACAACTACTCGGTCAAACTCGGGCATTTTCGCAGTCGCTTTCGACAAGGTTTGCAGATGACCATGATCAGTTCGATCCCCGTCAAGTAGAAAGGGAGTCGGATGAGGTGGACGTTTGCATTGTTGGTGGCGGTAAGAGCTTTCGTGGTTGCCAGCTATTCGTGGCTACTCAGCGGTTTGATGGCTGACTCGATCTCTTCACCATCGCAGGTCCTGCCGGTCTCGCGGCAGCTATCCGACTAAAGCAACTCGCAAACGAGGCTGGAAACGAGGAGTTCCGTGTGATTTTGCTGGAAAAAGCGGGAGAGCTGGGCGCGCATATACTTTCAGGCAATGTTCTCCAACCAACTGCAATGAATGAGCTTCTGCCCGATTGGTTGTCTGAGGAGAATCCATCACGATTTGAGGGCGCAACACCAGCGCGGGAGGACAAGATGCGCTTTTTGACCAAGAACTCGTCGTTCCCGATTCCCGCCCCACCCCAAATGAACAATCATGGCAACTACATTGTCAGTCTGAACGAGCTGACGAAGTGGTTGGGTGAGCGAGCTGAGGAATTGGGTGTCGAGATTTACCCTGGATTTGCTGCTAGCGAGTTGGTCTACAATTCGGATGGCTCCGTCCTCGGCGTTGCGACGAACGATCTTGGTGTTGGTCGGGACGGCAAGCCCAAGGACAATTTTGAGCGGGGTATGGAGTTCCATGCTCGTGTCACTCTACTCGCCGAGGGCTGCCATGGTAGTTTAACGAAGCAGGTGATCAAGAAGTACGACCTCAGACGCGATAGTCAACCCCAGACTTACGGTATCGGGTTGAAGGAAGTGTGGGAGATTCAACCGGAAAAGTTCAAGTCGGGAGAAATCGTGCATTCTATGGGATACCCGCTTCCTTCGGACACCTACGGTGGTGCCTGGATGTACCATTTTGGAGAGAACTTGGTCAGCATTGGGTTGGTGGTTGGTTTGGACTATCCTAACCCGTGGCTTTCACCTTACGGAGAGTTCCAGAAGCTCAAGCACCACCCCTTGTTCAGGGAGGTTTTGGAGGGTGGCAAATGCATCTCCTATGGTGCTAGGGCACTCAACGAGGGTGGCTTCCAGTCGATTCCTAAATGTGCTTTCCCAGGAGGCGCTCTTATCGGTGACACTGCTGGCTTCTTGAACGTTCCCAAAATCAAGGGCACTCATTCGGCTATGAAATCGGGCATGTTGGCAGCGGAGGCTACCTTCAATGCTTTGCAGAATGACAACGACGGTACTGTCTTCCTTTTCGAATACGAGGATGCTCTCCGAAAGTCCTCGATCTGGAAGGAGTTGTACGAAGTGCGCAATATGCGGCCCTCCTTCAAATCGCCGCTCGGTCTCTACGGCGGTATCCTCTACTCCGGCTTAGAAGCCTTCTTGTTCCGCGGTAAAACACCCTGGACACTCAAGCACCACGGTACAGATGCAGCATCCACCAAATCGGCATCTGAATGTAGAAAGATCGAATACCCCAAACCTGACGGCGTAATCAGCTTCGATATCCTGACCAGTGTGAGCCGAACCGGAACGAACCACGAGGAGGACCAGCCTGTCCATTTGCAGGTCGCTGATTGGGACAAGCATACGGACATCGCTTGGCCGAAGTACCAAGGCGTTGAAAACAGATTCTGTCCTGCTGGCGTCTACGAGTACGTCGAGGATCCAACCAAGCAGCACGGCGTTCGCTTCCAAATCAATGCCCAAAAGTAAGTCTTGGCTCTACGCGCATTTTTCTTTTTCCTCATGCAGATGCTAACCACGCACAGCTGTATCCACTGCAAGACGTGTGATATCAAGGTACCGACGCAGGATATCAATTGGCAAACACCCCAGGGCGGAGAAGGCCCTAAATACTTTAAGACATAAGCTCATACCCACTGTAATTTTTCTTTCATTTTCTTCGTCTTCACCTGTTTCTGTGTCATTTAAAATGGATATTTCGAGCTCATCCTCCGCGGACTTCCGCCGATCAATTTTACGGGTTAGAGCATCCTTTCCCTCTGTTGACATCTTGTTTCTACTGACAAGTTTCTCTCTTGGGTTATGTTTGTACTATACAAAAGGATATACAAAACTCAGCGTACATGAAATGTACAGGTTGGTTAGATATACAAGTATCAACAGTCTCGCATTCCCACACTGCATACGGAGTAGAAATTTTACGTATCTCTCTCTCTCGACAAATTCTCACTTAGCAGCAGCACGATATGAGAACTTCCGAGACCCAGATTGATCTTTGACGCTGAAGTTGAGCCCCGCGGGGAGTGGCGAGCTGAACCATGGAAATAGCCGTGATGTTTCCAGTGATGGCAGACCATGGATCTGGCAGAAATTATAGCTAGTACCTAGGTTCTCAGATAATACCCTCCTATCTGCCGCTATGTTCACAACATTTGCTTTCCGTCGAGTTTTGATCGGTTTCGTCAAGCAGAACAGATTGGACTTTACAATTCTAGTGAGTATTTTTAAGTGAGGCTGTCAAGAGTTCTCAAGGCAATTCGGGCGGAGCCACGTGGATCATCAAAGTGAGGCGGGCCGGCCACTTCTTATTGATCGATTATTGCTCGCATTGTTTCGTCCATCGTTAGAAGAGAGAAAACTGACTGGAAGAAACACAGCCCTGCCCACCCCAGAACCACCTAGTTTACTGATTGGCGGACAATTTACTTAGCTAGGGAAAGACTGGATAGACTGTTGGTGATCGCAGGTACGTACCTCTCTAGTCCTCTCGGTCTGGCGGTCAAACCGACCTCCACCCTCGTCTCGACTCTCTTTCTCCTTCAACCTCGCAGTTTTCGCTCTCATCCATCCTCTCAACTACCTCTCTTTCATCTCACTGTTTTTTCTCACCGGATATATTGACCTGATTATATCTAGCAGCTACTCCGTCCTTCCAACCTGGTCCGGTTTCCGCTTTCCAGCCCGTCGTACGAGCCACATCTGGAGATTCTGCCCTTCCACTGCGCGGGATAACAGGAATACACTGCCATACTAATCTCAGGAACGCGACTATCTGAACCCAGGACTCCTGATATTCCGCTCGTCTCCTTTCTGACCTGGATCGTTTTGGCCACCACAAGTCCAACGGAAGTCAGAATCGTTCTGCTGTCTAACCGCCATGACTGAGGTTTCCTCCACCCGACTTTATCTCGGGAATCTTCCCCGCAACGGTATGCAGGCCTTCATCAAATCTATCCTTTCCTAGGAGATATCCCCGTCTGTTTCAACCTGGATTCTGTATACCGTCAGCTCGCGCCTTCCAAATCCACTAGGAGAGACCCTTTTGGACCACCTGGTCTTCCCATAACCCTCATGGGTCTCCGAACTGTTTCCTGGGATCTTCGTTTGTCCTTGGACATGGGGATATGAGGGCGAACAAGCATCTCCCTCATCCTGAATCTCCATATTTCCCGGCCTGCAGCACCCCAACGATTACGGATATAGCTTTCTTTTGGCAGTTTAACCTTGTGCATTTTAGACTGCTTGTTACTTGTGTTGCGATGAGCTGACTTTTGCCGATGGCGCCCGTGGTGGCGTCGTTGTTGCTTTTATTCAGTGACCAAACAGGACATCGAGGAACACTTTAGTAGCCATGGCTCCGGGAAGATCACAGAGATCAAGTTGATGAACGGATTCGGGTTCATCGAGTACGAGGATGCGATGGATGCTAGAGATGTCGTTCCTGGTAAGATTTCCCTGAGCAGCCCTGCCTTCACTTCGGACAGGATCACCTGGCTGACAATCCACCATCTAGCATTTCGTAAGTTGTCGATGCAGATGATTGACGTATCTGCTTGACTGATCTATAAACAGACGGTAGCGACTTCAAAGGCGAGCGACTTACAGTCCAGTTTGCGCGTGGACCACGCCGCAAAGAAAATTTCCCTGGCCCCCCGGATCGCCCTAACATGCCTCGTCCCCGTCGTACGATTTTCCGCATGTTGGTTTCTGGTCTCCCGGAAACAAGCTGGCAGGTTAGCAGACCATCTCTCCTTCTATTTTGGACCTCCTGGATACCACGCAACCTGGCCACCCAGCGTTACATGAGCCTTCTATTTTCCCAATCTCTGTACTTCGGCTTCCAGGAACTCGAGCCCAGGATCCATGAGGCCCAAAGTCAATATCGATATTTCAAGCTCATAGAACCTGTTTGCTTGTGACATGGCCTCGGCATGTATCAAGAACATTCAGACGTCCCAGTCCCAGTCGCAATCCGGATGTCCACAGTTTCCTTTTTCTATGGATGACAGTGTGACCACCGCGGACTTAAAGCTTTGGAGCCCTTGGATCGACATGTGACCTGTTCCTCTTCCGTCCCTGCAATGATTCGTGTCTCTTTTGTTTTTGTTCACCTTCTCCTGGCATTCTTGCATTACCGGGGTTTGACTGGGGTCTACACTCATTTGGGAGCCAATTCTTACCGCTGGATCATATAGGACCTGAAAGATTTTGCACGTCAATCTGGTCTGGACGTTGTCTACTCGGAGACTGGCCGCGAACAAGGAAGAGGGTGGGTGAAGCTTGAAATGTCACGGATGATAATTTTCCAATCGTTAACACAGAACCAAGGTTCGTTGAATTCGAGACTGCAGCTGACCTGAAAACTGCCATCGATAAGCTTGATGGACGAGAGTTCAAGGGCTCCCGAGTGAGCTGTGTCGCCGATGTAAGGACCTCGCCAGGACATGTCATACGAACCAGGATTCTTAATTGTTTGCTTCCAGATTCAACCTCACGACGACCGCATTTTCCGTGATCCATATCGGTCCCGCTCACCCCGCCGCAGTTATCCTCCTATCGATGAGTACGACAGGAGATTCCCCGCGCCTCGCGGTTACAGCCCCCGCGCCCATTACAGGGAACGCTCACCTGTTCCGCTCCGCCGCGACTATTATGAACGTGACGGCTACGGCCGTCGCACCCCTCCTCGACCTCGGATTGAAGACTATCCCCCTCCTCGTCGTCCTTACGATGACCCCTATGATGCCCGGCCTCCACCACCTCCCCGTCACTATGATGACCCATACATGGCACCGAGACCCTACGGACGTCCTCGGACTCCTCCAAGAGGCGACTATCCACCTTATGACCGCCGTGGATACTGGTAGGATCTAATTTTCTGCTCCGATTGTGTTGCATACATGGCGGATACCCATTCAGTCTCGCTTCGTTTGTTCCATGACTTTCTACATAATTGTTTCCTTTTACTGGGATGCCCGCACCTTTACCAAAGCATTCGATCACCTGGGACCGAATCGCAAAACATACCATACGGATCTCAAGATGAAGTGACTTTCCTACATCCGTGTTGAGGGGTGAAATTCCGGATACGGTGTGACTACAATCTCTTGCTTGCAGGTCCAGGATGGAGCTCTATTCCGGGGATTGGGCATTCGACAGGTGCATGATTGCAGGACTTTACGACTTTCCTTGGCTAATCACAAATCTTCCCAAGGCTTCTGGCTGCTAATGATACTGGCAATATCAACTGAAACCCCATGCCCGTTTCTGTGTTTGTGAAGGGATCTTACTGGACTTTTCGACGATCGGGTCCTTGAAAAACCCCGTACCGGCCGTTTCTCCTGGGGAAGAGCTTACTTGTAAATTTGAACTAACTAATCCTTTACATCTATACTGGTCGTTTTCATGCTATTTTGATTTGAAAGACCCGTACACAAGTGTGCGCACAGGGCTAATTAACGTAGCCCGACATCCTAGCCCGGACAATGCTTGATTGATGGTATGTCAAAGACTCGGAAGAGAAGGACTTAGATAACTCCCCCATAGGTGGAGTCTTTACTGGACTCCTTGGGTGACAGCGATATGGAGGTAATGGAGTGTGGGGAGCTGGATGCCACTGAACAAGCTCACCAAAGCTTGACACTTAGGAGTTGCCGTTCGCATGATTTCAATCAAGGTCGCCTTGGAGCTTAACAAACGATCATGCAAAGAGCCAATAGGGAAATATTTTCCCAAAATCCATCCTAAGCGCTATTAGAGTTGTGTCGAAGTATCATCATTCTTCGTCATGGGGTCTCGCCGCGCTACTAGAGGCGGAGCAACCCCGCTATCTTCATTGTCAAGAGTCAGGACTTCGGTTTTCTTTTTCAGACTCGCTCAATAGCTTCCTAAAAATATTGCGTGGAATGATCTGAGAGCTTTATTTATTTATCTGTCCCTTTTTTTTTTTTTTTTTTTTTTTTTTTTT